>VRLP01004888.1:0-43165 GCA_009660295.1 Lophius piscatorius | reverse complement strand
TGGCAGAGGTTGTGTAAAATGTCGACAAAAGGTTGTACATCTCAGAGATGAAGGCTGGGTTTGGTTTGGGTGGTCTGTAGATTAGAAGTATGGTCATGGAGAAAGTAATGACATGGCTCTAGTGTCTCTGTGATGTGATGTTAGACTCGGGTCGTGGTTCCTCATTTCTGACACCACAAAGAAACTATTAATGGGCCTTTACTCCATGGAGCCGTGCTGCATTCATGGTCAGTAAAAAAAGTAGGATTTTCCTGCAACGTCTGGTAATCAGAGGCTCAGATTGTTTCCCTGCAGCTTCCCTGATGTTTCCCGTGGATTAGTCGGACCCGTGTCAGTTAATCCCTGAAGAAACATTTAGGAAACGGTTCCTGCTCCCCAATACGAGTCTGAGGTTTGATGAGGATTTGGCGTCTTTCGCTCGCAGCGGCGCGACGGAGCTTTAAATCAAAGGTAGAATGAAATCATCCTCTAATCTGTGGATAATTGAATCCTGTATTTATCTGACGACGTTTGTTTGTGTAGTTCCAGGCGAGGGGAAATGAAACACTGCGTCAGATATCGGCAGAAAATAAAATGTCCTGTTCTTTGACTTCTGAAAGAAAAACTAAAGAATATAAACTTTATTTTCGATTCTTTGTCTGAATCTCAGCTTCATGTGGTGAATAAAATAAACCACGCCGTCTGTTTAACACCATTGGAGGATTGAGGTCAGCTAGTTACAGTTGGTAGGTGTTAGCGCTGGACAGCTAGTAGCAGTTATCAACTATTAGCAGGTGATAGCTAGTATGAATAAGCAGCTAGTAGCTCTTAGCAGCTAGTGTCAGGTAGTAGCTACAGATAATAGGCAGCTTGTACAGTTAGCAGTTGGTAACCATTCGCCGCACGCAGATGTTGGCAGTTAGCAGCAACTAGTAGCAGTTAGCGGATAGGAGCCATTCGCAGATGGTATCATGTAGCAGCTAGTGTTGTACCAGTTAGTAGTTCGTAGCAGCAGCTAGTAGCAGCTAGGGGATAGCAGGGGGGGGAATCTCTTCAGGCCCCTCTATATTCTTGCTCAGGCTCTGGACACACAAACGCGAGTGAGACCATACGTTGCGTTACGAGCGTTACTTCCTGTCGTCTTCCGTCTTCATTACTTGTTATTATTGCATAACAGCGGAGTTCAGACATGATCCATCGTCTCTAACGACTTCCTGTTCCCATGAGACCACGCTCGCTCTGTTCAATGCTGCGCGGCGCGGCGAGGCCCGGCTAAGGGCAGGACAGCGGGACACGACGAGGAAGTTGTGGCGGGATCACAGGAGGATTAGCGAGGAGCGTCTGGTGTGTGAGAAACATTAAGAATGTAACGTTACGACTTTCTCCGGGCTCGGCGGAGAAGAGCCCTCCACCCGCCGCGCCTTTACGCCCGACCCGCTCTACGCACCGGGATGACATCGTCTGGAGAGTAAAGCAATCAGACCACCTCATGTTTGGGAGCATTGACGCCGGCGCCGAGCCGCTGCCACTAATCTTCAGCCTAAAGAAGTCCGATCTTCCATTTCTCCCCCAGACGGCGGTAAGACCCTGAGAGAGGCGGCGAGAGGTGGGATTTCCTTTGGGCTAAATCCTCCGCTCTAACAGCAAACAGAGACTCAAAATCCTGCTAACGCTAACGGGATCGACCCGTTCGGGGACTAGAGGAGATGACAGCGCCTTAATCTGTGCTTCTAAACTTTAATTTAGCTTCGGAGAATGAGACAAACTTTATTCTGGAAGAAGTTTTTTTATTCTGGAAGAACGTGTCGTCATCAGCAGCAAGATGGTGAAGGTTCATCAGGAAGTACGACGCCACCAGATACATGTTGGTGGATTATTTCCCTCATGATGTCATCAAACCAAAAGCCAAAAGTAGTGTTAGCTAATGTCAGCTATCAGAGCTAATTTTCATGAACGTTTGATTGCTATTGTTAGCCAACGTCAGCTATTACAGCTAACGGTAGCAAACGTCAGCTGTCAAAGCTAATGTTGGCTAACGTCAGCTATCAGAGCTAAAGCTAGCTAAAGTCAGATTTTATAGCCTATATTAGCAAAGCATCATTAAAGTCAGCTATCAACACTCATATTTGCTAATGTTAGCGTTCTTAGCTAATGGTACCTATTATCAACATTCATACCTAAAGACAGTCATCATCGGCAAAGTAAGCTAATGTTAGCTGTCACAGCAAGTCCGCTAATAACAATCATCCGTGAACGTAGCTCAGTTCAGTTACTACAGCTGAAGTTTGGTTGATGCTAGCTATCCTCCGTAAAATTTGCTATTATTAGCTATCACTGATAGAGTTGGCTAATGTCAACTATCATAGCTAGATAAGCTAAAAGCTAAATAATTGGAGGCCTATGGCCCTGAGGAACGAGTCTATGCTTCATGTTAGCAGCTAAAGGAGGAAAGAAAGACAGGAAGTTTGTGATTCTCTCCTCAACTTTAAATGACCTCTGACCTTTCAGCCTCTCATTGTGGCCGTCTTGTGAGTTTTGCTTCTCCACTGGCGCTGTTTTGGCGCTGTGTCCTGGGATGAGCCTGTCAGTAAACGTCGTCCCGGGTGGCGGCGGCGCTAACGGCATCATTTCAGCCATTAGAGCTGTGGACTCAGCCTTCCCCATTTCCTCCTCCATCGTCCACCAGGAGCACTTTGGGTGATTTCTCTCCATGAGTGCGGCGAACCCCTCCCCCCCCTTAACGCTCCCGTATGTAAAACATGATGTTATTTCCCTCTGACGCGTCTTTTTAAAAAGCTCAGCGATCACCGGGCGCCATCTGAGGCGGCGGGCTAATTAAATTGGTACTTTTTACAAGTCCTACTCAATAAATCTGAATAAATTAACAGGGCATTACCGCGGCGGCGACATTAAATTTGCATAGTGCGTTTAATGAATATGCGGCGGCGAGTGGCGAGGTCTGCCCACTGTGAACCCGGAGAATTAGCATAACTACTTCCAGCGTGTTTCTGAAATAATGCTCTCATTTGCACATCACTGAGTTGGCTGATTCTGGCGACTGCGAGGGCGGCGCCCGTAATTAAAGAATCCCACTTTAATTTTTAATGAAGTTTATGTTACATCAATCTGACAGTAATGAGCGCCGCGGCGCCGAAACAAAAAGGTGGCTAATAATTAAATTCACCAACCGGTTTGAGGGATCAGAACTCCTGAGGAGGAAATGCACCACTAATTATTAATTACATATTCAGAGTGGCGGCAGGAATGGTGGCCGTGACGGCGGCGGTGCCGCGGTGGTGCAGCAACGGCGCCGGCGGGGGTCAAACTGTTTTTCAATGAAGGACTTGAGGCTCCAGACTGACATGAACTTTAACCCCTACAATAAAACAGGCTGCGATTGGCCGATGTCTGCGACGCCGTGATGTCACAGTTTTTGCCGAAGGCTTAAGCAGACTCATGTGTTCGCCACTCAACTAGCTGCTAACTGGTATTAGCTGCTAACAGCTAACAGCTACTAACTGCTAACAGCTACTAGCTGTACAACAGTTTTTTAAGGAGGATCTGTAGAAAACTAAATTCTCCCCCCCGGGGATCAATAAAGTATTCTGATTCCGATTTCAGTTGTGGAATAGTTTGACCCGTTCCAGCCTGGACAGGGACTTGATCCGGGTCATCGGTTCCTATAAACCTGTGATTATTTCATTAGAAGCTAAAGGTCGTTCAGTTTGACCTTCAGAGGATGAGAAACTAAGGTTTTTTCTTTTCCCTCCCCTGCATTTTACTTTGAAGGACACGCCTGACACGGCGAGGTAATAACCGCCTAAAAGCCCGTCACATTACTGCTGTGGATGAAGTTATGCGCTGGAGTGACCTTTGACCTCAGTTTAACAGCAGAGTACAGGATGAACCTCCCTTTGATTAACAGAAGGATGGCGGGGAGGTCACGACCGGCGGCGTTTGACTTCATGCCATGAAGTTTCACGCCCAGAATGTTAATATTGATAGAATCCGTTGATTTAAGGACGAGGCGTGGACAGACAGGGACGGAACCAGAACAACGGACCCGGCCGCACCTTTGGTGCATCTTGACCTCGAGTTTCACTGCAGGGCGTTTCCTTCAGGTGTCACATTCATGTCGTAACAAAAATCATTGGTTAGGCTTTGGAATCAACCATATTTGTAAGATCTAGGGAACAATCGAATCTAATCCGGGTTACATTTGGGGAACAAATAATTTGGGAATAGAAAAATAATTGGCGAAGTATATGGAACAAAAGTGAATGGTAAGGTTTTAGAAACAAGGACAATTGATTTGGTTTAGGGAACAAACGGTGATCGGTTAAGATCAGGGAATGCAAATTATTTCTAGGATTTAGGGAAGAAAAAAATCTTGGCTAAGAGTTTAAGGAACAAAATAATTGGTCAGGTATAGGGAACAAAAATAATCAGCAAGGGTTATGAAAAAAAAGGTAATTGGTTGCGTTTAGGGAACAAAAATCTTGGTTAATCAAAGGAACAAAAGCACTTGGTAACGGAAGGATTAAAAACAGTTTATGTTTAGGGAACAAAAACTTATGGTTAGGGTAAGGGCACAAAATAACAGGTTATGTTGAGGGAACACAAATAATTGGTAAGGTTTAGGAAAAAAAAAGATAATTGGTTGTTGGTTTATGGAAAAAACATTGGTTAAGCTAAGGGGATAAAATTACTTTGTAATATTTAGGGAACACAAAATCTTGGAGTGGCTTAAGGAACAAAAATAATTTGTTAAGTTTAGGGAACAAATATAATTGGTTAAGTTTAGGGAACAAAAACAATTGGTTGGAGTAATGGAACCAAAAATATTTTTTTAGGGAACACAAACGATTGGTTAGATTTAGGGAACAAAATAATTAGTTAGGATCGGAGAGCAGAAATAATTGGCAAGGGTGAACAGGAATAGACCCCAGGAATAATTGGTCATGTTTCAGAATCAAAAAATAAATGGTATGGGTTAGGGAACAGAAATAATTATTTTCGTTTAGGGAACAGAAAGGGTCCGGGAATGAAAAGTTGGACTGTGCAGGTTCATCCCGAAATTTGTAACACATGCTGGTAATACTGAGTCCAGGTCCGCTGAAGGGCGTCGGATGAAAAGGAATGAATGAAGACTCTCTGGAATGATCCTTTATTCCATGTGCAATCATTGGTCGATACAATGGTCTCCATATTAGAGGGGGGGACCCCCATTAGAGGGTGGGACCCCCCCTAATATAACCTCCTAGCACTTTTCAGAGGACGTCACTGGAGGGAACAAGTGCTTCCCCCATTGTTTTCAAGGGAACAAAGGCGGAGCAATTATTGAAGACACTGTTGCTCAATCAGTCTGATCAGTTAGTAACTAGAATAAATGTGAGTGTGTGTGAGTGTGTGTGTGTGTGATTGTGCGTGAGTGTGTATGAGTATGTGTGTGTGTGTATGTGTGTGTGTGTGCGTGAGTGTGTATGAGTATGTGTGTGTTTGTGTGTGTGTGTGTACGTGTGTGTGTGTGTGTGTGTGCGTGTGTGTGTTTGTGTGTGTTTGTGTATGTGTGTGTGTGTTTAACAGAGTTTGATGCAGGAGACTTCCTTTCCTGGAAGGATTAAGGTGGAGGAAGGAGGAGGACGAGGAGTAGGAGGAGGTCCTGTCTGTTCTCATTAGACTGGTGAAACATTCTCGTTGCTCCGTCTCTAATTGCGCAGCAGAAATGCAGCATCAGGAGGGGAGGGGTCGGATACGGAGCGCTCCCATTGGTCCACTGAGGAGCTCTGATGTCATATAAATCCCCGTCAGGAGAAACTTAATGGAGTTACACCACGCCGAATTACCTCACATCTAAACGCCATCCAGGTCCGGGCAAATGGAATAATTAGGCCCCGGCCTGAGCGTCATCCCGAGTGACGGGCGGCCGCAGACGTTCACGGCTGCGATGAACTCGATCGGCGGCGTTTATGACGAAGAGTAACGGCTAACGGGAACGGCTGGGGAAAACTAACGGAGTTCAAGATGGTGGAAATAGCGGCGGCCTGAGTGGAGACAAGAGACTCGTTCACGCCATACATCCAATGATATCACAAGTCCATTAGAATTCAACGACACTAAGAGGTTTCGGCGCATTTCTGACTCATACGCATCCACCCATCAGCCATTACATTATAACCACTGACCAAATGATGTCCAGACGACTGAGTCAGAGCATCTCTTCTTTTACTTTTATACTATTATTATATCCTTTTATTGTTTTTACATTCATGCTACCGTCATGCACTTAGCAGCTTTTACGTCTTTTTTGTTTGTTTTTACTTTTGTTCGAGTTCATAACTGGAAAAACTCAAGTCAACTAAATGTGACAAAACCAAACAGAGGGGAAGCCAGGTGAGGTGAGGAATGCACCTTTGTTACTTTCCCGCCACTTTTTTAATTACTTTTACATTACAGCTCAGTGTTGTGGGGGGGGGCCAGACCCCATCCCAGCTGACTGTGGGCGAGAGGCGGGGTACGCCCTGGTCGAGTCGCCAGTTCATCACAGGGTCGGCACATAGAAGAGACAACCACTCACACCTGCAGGCAATTTAAAGTCACCACTTCACCTGTCCTACATATTTATGACAGAAGGGGATTTGAACCCGGAACCTTCCTGCTGCAGGGCAACTGTGCCGCCCACCTAATTGTTTTTTGTTTCTGACAAGGTAACGACAGACTAAATGCAGCGAGGAGAGGAGAGACAGGTTGACTGATGGTCACCAGTTCATTTTCTTGTCAAACGAAAACCAGGTGACCCACCTGCAGTACCTCCATGGCCCACCAGGGGGCCTCACCTCGTACTTTGGGTATCCCGCTTTAATTGTTTGTTTTGTTTTCTGTTTCCATGGTTGCAGGTCGTAAAGGGAGGGGATTAATCTTGGATGAGGATTTAACCCAAAAACTGATCCTTTTGATGTTTTTGGAGTTTTACGCAACTATTCATTTAATTATTTTGCAGCGACGCCGGAGGATTCTGAGGATTTCATGCCTGCGGTTTTAAACGTAACAGTTTTCTTTGATCAAATGAAATCACTTCTTACAATGTTTTATTGTTGTTTGTTTTTATTGAAAAACTTTATTTAATCCTGTCAAACGAACAAACAAGGCCGCTAACGAGACAGAATACTCCGTGAAGCTCACCTCAAAATCATTAGTATCTTTAATGATATGATTGAAGTCATTACAGAGCTCAGGTCAAAGGTCAAACCGTAAAAAAACAAAAATGTTATTTTATATCATATGGTCTGAGCCACAGCGGGTTTGGCGTCTCCGGGTCGGTTTCCGCCAGTGTGTCTGGGTTGAGTTCTCGCGCTCGAGTGGTGCTCCGCGTTCAGGAAGAGGCCACTTCAATTAAATCGCTGATTAAGCAAAGTGGAGGCTGATTAGTGAACGAGCGGCGGCGTTCAGGAGCGCCGCTAATTAGTATGACCATTAGTGGCGAGCAGCCAATGAGGCGGCGGCACACGTTAGCAGGTTCTCACTCCAAAAGGCCGCCGACGCAGCAGACAGGAAGTGTGGACCACAGGCAACGGAGTCTCAGCTCCTCCTTCGTCGGCCAGAACTGGACTTGTCTGTTTGACTGGTGCCAGAAACTCTTCATCAAAGTCGCTCTCAGACATTTTCACTCCTCATGTCTCAAAACAGACTCGTTACTTTAGTGGATTGTTTTTATTTTCTGTTATTGGGTGTTTTCCTGACGTGCCTAAAACATATGTTAAGAAAACAAACAAACGTAGTGTCCTTGAAGGCATCACGCAGTAAGAAGATGGACAGTTTACCGGTCCCTGAAGGCAGCACGCAGTCGGATGGCGGATGGAAACGCTGCCCAGATACTTTCAGTTATGATTATTTTCTGGTTCAGATTTATTTTTTAAACATAAATAATTGATCACAAACACTTTATGGTGATTTAAATGACCTCTGACAGCCCACCTGCAGTTCCCTCCTGACCCACCCGTCCCACACTTTGGGGATCGTTACTCAAACATCACTTCCAGCTGGGTGTTTGGAGCGATGAGGCAGAAATGATCTCCATCATCATCATCATACCTTTGACCAGAGCTCTTTTCATCCGTCTGCTGATCTTCATGTGTACTTAGACTGAAGCTAACATTAGCATGTCTGCAGTCAGCACTCGGCTAACTAAAAGCTAATATTAGCACAATTGCAGCTAGTACTGCAGCTAACATTAGCATGTCTGCAGTCAGCACTCGGTTAACTAAAAGCTAATATTAGCACAATTGCAGCTAGTACTGCAGCTAACATTAGCATAGCTGCATCCCAGTGCTATAGTTAACTCTAGCTTGTCTGCAGCCAGAACTACAGCTACAATTAACAAGTCTGTACCCAGTGCTGCAGCTAACATTAGCATGTGTGCAGCTATTACTAAAGCCAAATACAGCATGTTTGAATACTAGTGCTGCAGCTAACATTAGCATGTCTTCATTCAAGTACTGCAGCCAATCTTACTAAAAATGCAGCCAGCACTGGAGCTAACATTAGCACAACTGCATTGTATGCATCCTAGCGTTGCAGCGTCGTCAACATCTCATCTCATGACATCATAATGTGATTAGTTTACTAGCTGCATCAGTTGTTGGTGTTTTTGTTTTCTTATCACTGTCTTCATGACGTTAGCTTAGCCCTTTTCATTCATTTTCAACACACAGGCAATCCCTGTCGTCATCTGAAATACGTAGCAACATGCTAATTAGCATGCTAAAACATTGTGTGAGCTCTGAAGTGTGTCTGAATCCAATCATCGAAGAACATAGAAACATTTACAGACAGGTGATGGTGCTGGTTCTTCTCTGGATGAGGTCGGGTAACGACCTTCTACCAGTCCATCAGAGAGTAATTAGATTACCAGAATGAGTGAAAACAAGAGTGAAGGGTCTTTAAGATCGATCTGTCCTCCTCCTATCAATCATTTCCCATCATCCACCTGTCCATCAGTCAAACCAACACAAAGACACAAACTGGCCACTTCTGAGGATCAGGGGTTGGGGGGGTGGGGTTAAATGTAGAGCGGAGGCAATGGTGCTTCAGCACGCTTCTCATCATCACCTGACTCTTCAGCTGCACTCAGGGGCAGAGAGGAAGACCACCACACATTAATTCACACTGATGACCTCTCATGACCCCGGACCGGTGGAGCCAGGTCTGGACGGGTCAGAGCTGGTTTAGGTAGTTATAATGTTATGGCCGATTATGCATGCAGCGTTCAGGTATTTAAGGTTATAAGACATCGTTGACCCCAGACTTGACCTTTATCGTCTCATGCGTTGGTGTTACTGCCACGAACGTTAGCTTAGCGTGTTTGTTCTGATCCAAACGTCTGATGATAAAGTGATAGATGAGTGAGGATGAAGGGAAGGCCTCAGGAAAGGAGTACGAGTCGAGGAACAGCAGGAGGCGAGGAAGGATGGAAGGAAGAAATTAAGAGGAAGGAAGAAAATACGGAAGGAGAAAGGAGGGTAAGAAGTAGGAAAGGAAGGAAGGAAAGAACGAGGCAGGGAAGGAAAGATAGAAAGAAGTAATGAGGAGGAATGAAGGAAAGACGGAAGGAAGAAGGAAGGAAGGAAGGAAGAAAGAAAGGAAGGTGGCATGGAATGAAGGAACGAAAGAGGCAGGGAAGGAATGATGGAAGGATGAAGGAATACAGGAAGGAGGAAAGGAAGTATGGATGGATGGAAGGAAGGGAGGAAGGAGGCAAGGAATGGGAAGGTAGGAAGGTAAGAAGGAAAAAGGGATGTAAGGAAGGAAGGAAGGAAAGAATGAAGAGGAAGGAAGGAGGGTGAAGAAGATGAGTTTGCGACCTGACAGTCAACAAAAAAATGTCCAGAGGAAGAAATGAGGTTTTTAATTTAAATCTTAATCTTCAGGGTTTATTAATGAAGTATTAAAAATATTTAAACATTTTTCAAGAACAAATTATTGAAAAAAAACACAAATGAATATTGAATAATAATTATTAAAGTCAGATGGTGTGATGAAGTCCTCCTGCTGATCTCTGCGTCCTCAACACTCCATCAGATCATTGAGCTCAGGGGTCAAAGGTCAGACAAGTGAAAGCAACTGTTTGGTGTCACAGCCCCCGAGACCCCCCCGCCCCCCCGTCCCCCCGGTCCTCAGGGACCCTTAAAGCTGCACCTAAACCAGTTTCTCACAAGTCAATTAATAAGAGATCAAACTTACGCTGCCTTCAGGGACACTACGGAAATGCTGTTTTTAGGGACACTACGGACACATGCTGCCTTCAGGGACACTACAGACACATGCTGCCTTCAGGGACACTACAGAAACATGCTGCCTTCAGGGACACTACAGACACATGCGGCCTTCAGGGACACTACAGAAACATGCTGCCTTCAGGGACACTACAGACACATGCTGCCTTCAGGGACACTACAGACACATGCTGTTTGCAGGGACAATACAGACACATGCTGCCTTCAGGGACAATGCAGACTTTCGATGCCTTGAGGACAAAAAAATGACGTAGGAAAAAAGGGTTCTCTTTAGTAGTTGCGATGGTATTTAATGAGACATTAATCTAATTTGCTCTTTAAACATAATCTTTTTAATGTTTGCTCTGATTTAATTTATTATTTATCGGGAAAAATCAGAAGTGTATAATAATTAGTTAACGACATTCAATCAGAATCAATTAAATTAAATCAACATTATTAGTCGAATTAATCCTGTCACATAATTCCTGACACACTTTTAACAATTATTATTCTAATCATTATTCTAACGCAATACTTGATAATTAACAATTATTAATTATCCTGTGTTTCTTATTTTTTGTATAAAATTATTATGATTTTTCTCCTAGTAGATTATTTGTACGTGACACTATTTAATTAATAATTATATACTAATTTACACAAAACAGACAAAAAAAACATCAAATTCCTTAAAATAATGTATTGAATTTATATTTGATATGAATCAGTCATTAATAAAGAGAGTTTATTTGTTTAAAATGATGGTGGAAGCAGAATTACATTTATTAAAATTTACAATCAATCTATGAAATTATGCGTTTTAACATTTTAACGTTTTAACATTTTAACATTTTAACATTTTAACGAGTTAATATTGTCTTTGAATAATCCTGAAAAGATTTCTCCTCAGTTTGTTCATTTTTGAGGCTTTGTGCTTCATTCAAGTAAAACTTATTCATTAAACAGTCAAATTCATCAAATGGACGAAAACTTAAAACAAAAATAGAAAATATTTGTTCAATAATATTTAAATGCGATAATAATCGTGACGATAAAACAATCACTCAAAATCCATTTCCGTTAAATCCCGTTCTGTTTCAAATTCTACCTAAATAATTACTATAAGAATAAACTTTTGTCTCATGATGTTTGTTAAAATATAATTACTTCAGTTTTATGATAATTAAAAAAATTTGAAGGCAGAAAATCAGCGACATTAAAACAAAAGGAAAAAAAAAAAATTGTTTGTAAATGCAAATTGTTGAGAGGCACCTGACCTCCTCAGCGCCCCCCTCCCCCCTCCCCCCTCCACACACACACACACACATGAACGCACTTACACTCACTTAAACCTGCACGCGCACTGTGCGTAAAACCAAACGTGACTCCACGCGCGGCTCTGCCACAAACATCCCGGGAATCAACCTCCTCCTTCGGCGTGTCTCTCATCTCCCTACCGCCCCATATCAAAGTATTGTCTCCATGTAAATTACCCCCTCCTCCTCCTCCACCCCCCTCCTCCTGGCTGTGGTCATGTGACGGAGCCAAAGTGGCCTCTCCCCTCAGGAGGAGTCTTCTGCCGCGCGCAGACGGGACAGACCGGCGCACCGGTATGGAGGACACCGCTTAGAGGAGCTCAGCTGTCGGGCAGCAGGAGGACGGACACCGGGCTGCTCCTGCAGGGGACCCGCCACAACTTGTCTTCAGAGTTTGGTGTGAAAAAGCGCAAACATGCGTCTGTGTGCGTCTAGTTTCCTGCGGAGTGAGGCGCGTGACATCGGAGCCCTGCGTCAGAGTGGTGCGTAAAGTTGGAACCATGCGTCACTTTGCGTCCGGTTGGGTTCAAACTTTGGATAAAGTTTAGAGACCGAGTCAGAGAGAGGAGATCCCGCACGGAGCAGCATGCCTCGTCCGGGGAGGAACACCTACAGCGACCAGAAGCCCCCCTACTCCTACATCTCCCTGACGGCCATGGCCATCCAGAGCTGCCCGGAGAAGATGCTCCCCCTCAGCGAGATCTACAAGTTCATCATGGACCGGTTCCCTTACTACCGGGAGAACACGCAGCGGTGGCAGAACTCCCTCCGCCACAACCTCTCCTTCAACGACTGCTTCATCAAGATCCCCCGCAGACCGGATCAGCCCGGGAAGGGGAGCTTCTGGGCGCTCCACCCGAGCTGCGGGGACATGTTCGAGAACGGGAGCTTCCTCCGGCGCAGGAAGCGCTTCAAGGTGGGCAGCATGCAGCCCACCGACCCGCTGGCGCCCAGTAAGACGCACGAGGCGGCGCACTACCTGCAGCAGCAGCAGCAGCAGCAGGCCAAGCTGCGGCTCAGCGCGCTGCACGCCGCCGCGCGCCTCCCGCAGATGCCGGTCGGGTACAACCTGGGCCCGGTGACCCAGCCGTCCGTGTTCAAACACCCTTTCGCCATAGAGAACATCATCGCCAGAGAGTATAAGATGCCCGGGGGACTGGCGGCCTTCCCTTCACCGGGTTACCCGCTCCACAACCAGCTGGCACCGGCGTGGCCCCACATGTACGGATCCGGGATGATGGACGCAATGAGCGACTATCCGGGGTACGGCATGCCCCTCAAGACCCTGTGCCACGGCGGCCAGAGCCTACCCGCCATCCCGGTGCCCATCAAGCCCACGCCGGGCCTCCCTCCGCACATCCCGGCTTTCCTCGCGAGCTCCCCCCAGTCTCTGAGCCCCACATCCCCGCAGACCGCCACCGGCCAGACCAGCCCGGCTGCGCCCGGAGAGGCGCTCTCCTCCTCGGCCTCCGCTGCGCTGCAGGCCGCGGTGCCGGTTCACTGACCGGACGTTTTCCGTCCTCATCGGGATAATTCTCCTGGAATGACGGCAGGTTGACCTCTGACCTCTGAAGCTGTCATTTCATTCTCCCCAGAAATGAAAACATTTATGAATGATTTCTCCCGCAGAGGGGAACGGATGAGCCAAACAACAAAAAGCAACAAATTCATCCTTTACACCGGGAGGGGAAAAAAATACCAAATACCCCCTTAAAGGACCATTCCGGTATTTATGAGGAGACCCTGAATGCTTCATCTCTGATGCACTTTTTGGACAAACTGAGATCTAGATGTTTTTTATTGTTGGAGGTTTTTGCTGTGTGTGTTTTTGTCCCGCTGCATGCAAAGTGACAATAATTCAGTGTTTGTTCATTTTATGGGGCTTATAGCATGAAAACAGTTTTTTATAAGCTGTTTGCTCATCGGATCCATTAAAAACAAACCTTCCTGGGAAAAACACCTAAAAATCCCCGGAGGCCTTTTTTTCACACACTCCTGTTGTAGTTCCACTTTCTACTGGAGCATTTACATTTTAAATCAGAGCAATGAGACACATGATGGCATTAAAAAAATAATAATTTGATTTTATGACAATTTAAAAAAAAAAAAATTCCCATCAAAAAGAAAAAAACTGATTTGGCCAAAATCTGTCAATCAAAACATTTAATTAAGGAATTATCTTTCCTTTACGTGAGACTAAATATAAGATAAAATATCATTTTGTCTCCTTAAACACACATTAAAGTCTAAAAAGTAATGAATTGTTTGGATTTTAGATTCACATTAACACAAAATGTAATCGCAGTAACGTAGCAGAAAAAAATCCCCTGTTGTTATTTATCTACAAAATTAGCTTAACTAACATAAAAAAAACCCATTTAATTTCATTATGCCTCACCATTTTGTGAATGTATTTCATATTTTATCATAATAACACTTATTTGGGTTTTAACACTCATCAAATCATATGAGAATAAAATGTCATAAAATAGCCGTGAAACATGGATTATCAAATAAAACAAGGATATAGAAATATGAAAACTAATTTAACTAAAATAAAATAAGAAAAAAACAATATAATTAAAATGAGTCATTAACTGTAAAAATATTATTCTCCTCTTCACTCGTCTTCAATGTGTTACATTTATTATTATCATAATAGTTCTAATAATAAGAAAGTCTTTTTTGGGTATAAACATTATAGATTATATGCAGTCGTGTTTAGAATTAAAGAATTGATTAAAAAAAATAATAAAACATCATAAACATGGATGAATAAATCAATTAGAAGTAGAAAAACAGGTTTAAATACGTCAAATTAAAGTTGTGGATTTGATGGATTTAGAGGTTCTATGGCGGATGAGAATCTCTAACGCTCAGTTCCCTCAGAGAAAAACTCACAACATCATTATTATGACAGAATATTTAACAATCTGACCTCTTTCCTCTGTGACGCATTCACTGATACTCAGAGAGATCAACGCTTTTTCAGAAACTTTCACAAAATCTAAATCATTGCTGATTTTCCCTCCGTTGTCGGTGCGTTTTCAGTCGGGTCCTCAGATCTTTGCTTTCATTTTTGACCTGATGAATCTGTTAAATTTTGACAAAATATAGTTTAATATTACCAACCAAAATTCTTTAAAAAAAAAAAAAAAAAATACTTATTTCTTAAGAAAACCTATAAAATCTTGCCTGATTAAGTTTAAAAGAAGATAAAGCTTTAATTAAATCTCTCTTTGTTCATCCAGCCAATCATTTTGATTGTTTTGCAGCAGGATGACGCGTCGCTGCAGGTTTGAGGGAGTCACATCTGAAGAAACCTTCATTTTTTATTTTTAGCTTGAAGCCGTCGCACCGTCTAATAAACTGGCTTCATAAATTAATAATTTACAAGAAATGAAGACGTTAACTTAAAAGAAAAAGTCTTTCTGCAGAAAAAACCTTTATTATATCGACTGTTTCATGTTGACTTTAACGTGAAAGACATTTTGTTCAGTGTGATCACTGGGTTTTAGATGCCTTCACTGACACTGGGACGGAAATATTCTGTCATTTCTTATGTAGCAGGATTATGCATCGCTGCAGGTTTGGAGGAGTCGAAGGTGCATGAGATTTTTTATTTTCAGCACGGCGCAGTCGTAGGAGCTACAAACGGCTTCATAGATTCATTCAATCTGCAAAAAATTTACATTTAAACTCGAAAAAATCCTCAAAATCAAGTGGAACTAACTTAATTCTGCAGAAAACTTATTCAAACTGGTCGGTTTACTGTCCTCTTTTAAATTTAACATGCCTTCACTGACATCCAGACGGCACAGACGCTGATAAAACCTGAACAAAATCTCTCTTAAAGTCCAACAAATATTTGTTTTTATTTTTTGGTGATCCTGCAGCAGGTGGAAGTTTTAATATTCCAGCCTGAAGTCGTCAAAAATCAGTTTAACCGCCAAAAATATTAACTTAGCTAAAAAAAAAACTCCAACAAACTCAAGAGAAATCGTCTGTTTGACGTCGTTTCTGTAAATGAAATATAAATATCAGTTTTCTCGCCGGGCCGCCGGAGATGCAGAATAAAAGACTCGGCAGCGCCGCCATTAAAACCTGGACTTCATCTTCTGGAGGTTTCATCGGCGAGGAGAGGAAGGAGCGAACCTCCTCCGTTCATCACCTCAGAGGTAAATTATGCCAAAGTTATAAAACACGACTCTGTTCCGCGTCTCTATAAACAAAGTCTGTGCCAATTTAAACCGGAAGAAATGTTGTGATTTATATGTTCTTAATTCCTCTGGATCCGTCACCACGACCGTTGCTCTTTTCCAGGTCTGTGAGTTTATCTCTTATTTAAGATCCTCTGCAGTCGTTGCCGCGGTAACAACTCCTTTCCCTGACGTCCCTTGAACTATACATGATTTATAATGTAAAACATCACATCGTCAACGAATGAAGAGTCTATTCTGGATCCTCCAACACGCCGGCACCTCATTAACAAAGACGGAGAAAAGTTGTTCCTGCTTTTTATCAAGTAAATAAATAGATGAATAAAATTCTTGAAGCTTTTTTTAGGAATTTCTTGCAATTACGTCATTTAACGCACGTATGAAAGAAAAAAATGATCGAAAATGCTCATTTAGATGCATTTCATACGTTTGAAGTCGTTACTTAAATGAGTTTATGATGTGGCGGCGGCATACACCAATCAGCCATAACAGTGTAACCACCGGCGGTGACTTGAATAACGCTCATTATCTGGTTACCATGGTAATCCATCAGTGGATGGGAGATAGACAGCATTTTTGTTCAAATTGTGATGGCTAGACGACTGTTTGATGGGCGCCAAAGGTCCGGTACGGGGTATCTGATTCCACAGGAGACCTATTATTCCGTAATAGTTGAAAAAGGGATGATACAGTTCTAATAAAGAGGCGTCAGAACCCAGAGAGGCGTCACGGGGGACCTGAGCAACATGAGGTAGGTGGTCTTAATGTTATGGCCAATGATGTCACAGTAAATTTAACGTCTAAAGTAATATTTCGCCATTAATTACGGTTAATAGAAATGTCTAAAAATCCTCCAAACCTTGTAGGATTAGTCCGAGGAGCGCGACTAATCCCAGCGTCACCGTGAGTCACATGATCTGGTGAGAGGAAGGAGGAGGAAGAGGAGAGTCTACAGATTCTAACGACCTCAGAACCACATTTGTTCGATGATTTATCATTCATTCTACAAGTGTAGTTGAAACACAGCAGAGCGTCTACAGCCGGCGTTCCACAGGGTTCTATCCTAGGATCCTTTTTTTTCTTATTATTTTTGTCGTTATTATAGAAACTCAATAAAACAACTATGTCTTTAATTCTACTGATTCCATCAACCTCAGTCTGGGGACATATTAACATTATCTTCAGACATGCTAACATTAGCTGGAGACATGCTAACATTAGCGTGAGCGCTGGCTACAGACATATTAATATTAGCTGGAGCACTGATTACAGACATGTTAACATTAGCTGGTTCGCTAGTTGGAGATATGCTAACATTAGCTGGAGCGCCGGCTACAGACATTCTAACATTAGCTGGAGACATGCTAACATTAGCTTGAGCTCTAGCTACAGACATATCAACATTAGCTTGAGCTCTAGCTACAGACATAATAACATTAACTGGGGCCCTGGCTACAGACATGCTAACATTAGCTGGAGCGCTGGCTACAGACATGCTAACATTAGCTGGAGCGCCGGCTGCAGACATGCTAACATTAGATGGGTTAGCTGGAATCAGACCCTCAGCCCGCCTGAGAAGCTTTGCCGTCGCCGTCAGTTGTGGCGGACTGGTGTGTAAACGTAGCGGTTTGTGGCAGGCAGTGTATTAGCAGCTGGCGGCGCTTGGGCGGCCGTGAGGGATTATCCCTTTAACACGTCCCTGTTGACTAAAGCTATTGTTTGCCGTCAGTGTGTGTCAGTCTTTGAGTCTGTTGCTGAGAGACGGCGACTGTGGCGGTAAAAATGCCCCCGACCCTCCTGAGCTCAGCGCCCACACAGGAGTTCACAGAGGAGACGTCTGCTGTCAGTGACGTCCTGCTCAGAAGAAGAATAAAAACACTCCAGTATTTACTGAAGTTTAGACTCCGTCTGGAGGAACTTTCAGTGGAAGTCCTCGACTGTTTCACAAAACCTGGGGGAAGAATAAATAAGAAAATATGTTGATATGTTGCATTCGGATGTGACATTTTGTGTACGATTAGCAACAACAGCAGCTAATAGTAGTTAGCAACTAGTATCAGACAACAGCTAATAGTAGTTAACAACAGGTAGCAGATAACAGATAATAGAAGTTAGCAACCTGCTAAGTACCATCAGCTGCTAACTGCTACGACATGGTAATTGCCACTTCCAGCAAAATGCTACTACCTGCTAAGTGCTACCAACTGCTACGTGCAACTACCTGTTAACTCCAATTAACTAGTAACTACTATCTGCTATGTGCAATTAGCTGCTAACTGCTAGGAGTTGCTAAATTTAACTAACTGCTACCTGCTACTACTTACTAAGTGCTACCATCTTCTAACTGCTACTACCAACTAACTGCTACTACCTGCAAAGTTCTACTAGCTGCTAAATGCTGCTCAGTGCTACCTACGCTAACTGCTACTACCTGCTAAGTGCTAGCAGCTGCTAACTGTGATTACCTTTGTGTTTCACATATAACCCATCAACAAAAGCGCCGCCTTTCCGCCATCATGCTCACCGCCCCCTTTAGCGCTGGCGTCGTCTTCGTGTTGTTTAACCACAACAGGAGACGACAAAGCGCCGACATTTGTCGTATGAAATACAAAATAAAATAACCAAACAGAGGAGCCTGATTTTGCCGACTGGTGTCACGTTTTCGTTCCAGTCGAGTGAAACGGGACGGGACTGGATTCAGGGGTAAAATATCATAAACACAATTAAAGTTAAATACCAACAGGATGTGTTGCTTTGGCTCGCCGTACGCCGCGCAGTAATTAATCACCAGCGCCTCGCTGACGTTTGCGTTCATTAATTAAAGACTTGAGGGAGAGGCGTGACAGCGAGGTGTCCGTGAACTTCCTGCTAATTAACAGCATCTTCAGACGGAATATAAGAAGAGCATGATGATGGCGATTATGATGATGACAGAGGAAGCCCCGCCCCCGCTGGCCAGATGCCAGTACAATGATGAACGACTTCATCGGCTGTGAGCGTTACAAAGCAGGAGGTAAGTAGGTTACATGTGATCCGGACGAGTAGTCAGATTACAAAAGTATTCAAGACAGATCATGGTTGCGAACCCTTCTCCACGCCGTTTGTTTACGTTGAACAAAACGACTGTGATGCAGAGTATCAGTAGTTAGTGGCCAGTAGTGGTTATCAGCTAGTTGTACTTTTCAGATTGTAGTAACTATCCGTTGGCTGCAGTTAAAAGCTAGTATTGGTAAACAGCTAGTTGCAGGTAGCAACTAATGACAGTAATCCGTTAGTAGTGCTTATCAGCTAGTTGGAGCTAGCAGCTAGTAGCAGTGATCACTTAGTAGTAGTTATCCGCTAGTGGCAGTTAACAGTTAGTAGCATTATCAGTCAGTAGTGGTAAACAGCTAGTTGCAGGTAGCAACTAGTGACAGTAATCCGTTAGTAGTGCTTATCAGCTAGTTGGAGCTAGCAGCTAGTAGCAGTGATCACTTAGTAGTAGTTATCCGCTAGTGGCAGTTAACAGTTAGTAGCATTATCAGTCAGTAGTAGTAAACAGCTAGTTGCAGGTAGCAGCTAGTAACAGTAATCAGTTATTAGTAGTTATCAGCTAGTTGCAGTTAGCAGCTATTGGCAGGTATCAATTAGTAGCATTCAGCAGCTAATAGCTAGTAAAAGTTACCAGCTAGGAGTAGTTAGGAGCTGGTCTCACTTAGTTTGTAGCAAGTAGCACGGAACCACGAGTAAGTAGCAAGTAGCAAGTAGCAGTTAGCTGCGAGGGTAGTTTTTTGTTGTATGAACAAGTTTAAATAACACATTTTTGGCGGGAACGGTTAAGCGCTGGAGCAGGTGTGATGGAATGTAAGGAACTACTGGTCGTCACATCCTCTAATCTGATCCCTCCTCTCCGACGGGAGGTCCTGATCCTCAGGTGTCGACTGACCTCACGGCGTCCTGACGTGGAAACTGTTTTTCCTGTTAGAACTGCTCCAAAACCGCCTCAGGCCTCCAGTGACCTTTGACCTTTCCCCCCCAATCTGGATCAGCTATCAGCTTGAAGGTTCCCCTCCTCAGACCATCATCCACCACGTCTCCTAAATGTGAACATCTCCTTCCTCAAAGCACCGCGTTGCTTTTGACGCCTCAGCTCCTGGCGGGGCGTTGGAGGTGTCCTTCTTAGGTGTCAGTTTACGATTGAATGCTGCAGATAAGATTCCTGGAAGGCTCGTAAATTAAGATCCTCGTACGCAAAAAAAAAGCTCAAGGCGAGAAAAACACAGAGGTCTGTTATCATCTGACGCATTCCCCAAAGAGAGGCTGGTTAATGGCGGCGCTGACCTCCTGCAGGACGACCTGTTTGGACTAAAGGAGCCTGAAGCTAATTAGCTGCTATACTCAAGTGTTAGCTAATAAGGGAAAACTGGCAAAGTCAGTTCCCCAGCTAAAATGGATGGGGTCAGGTTAGCTAGCTGTTGACTTTAGCAGTTAAAACTGGTGGAGTAGAGTTAGCGTTTGATTTAGTTTAGCAGCTAAAACCATTGGGATCGGGTAAGCTAGCAGTTCACTTTAGCAATTACAACTAGTGGAGTCGGGTTAGCCAGTGGTTCAGTTTAGAAGCTAAAGATGGAGACATTAGGTACGCTAACGATTCGGTTTACCAGATAACACAAATAAAGTCTGGTTAGCAAGTGGTTCAGTTTAGCGGCTAACACAGATGGGCTCGGGTAAGTAAGTGAAGCAGCTAAAACCAATGGGTTAGCTTGCGGTTCCGGTAGCTAGCGGATCAGCTAGTTTGCAGTTCAGTCAGATTAGTTAGCTAGCAATTGAGTAAGCTATCGGTTCAGTTAGCAAGCGGTTAATTTAGCGAGGGGGCGCTAATACTTCTTAGATTCTGCATTCTGTTTTTAACTCAATCATTTTTACGACCAGATAATCACAAACAATTATTCGGTTAATATAATATAATTATGGATAATGATTTATTTAATGATTTAATTTTTCCGTTGAAATCATTTCCCTCAAATTAAGAACAAAACAAACACGGATAGAATCGATCCGTTGGGTTTTAGGACTTTCTTTAGCCGCGCAGATGTCGGTGTGTGAGTTCACTAGTTCACCTCGGCGGTTTACGGCAGCGTTGAACCCACCTGACGGCTGCAGGGGGCGACAGCCTGCCCCTCCTCTCTCCTCCTCGTCCCCCCTTCCCATCAGACACAGGTGCGTTATGGGTGGGCGGTGCCGCCTGCCACAAACCACTTAGAGGGCAGAGAGGGGAGGAGGGGGAGGTTAGTTAGTGGGCGTGTGAAAAGAAAACAACACTAATTCATCGGTAATAAAAGACCCCCCCCGCCTCCCCCATCCTCCCCCACCAACACCACAACCTCCTGCTCCCTGGCAGTGCTGCTCTCAGCATTCTCCCACCTCCTCCCTCTTCTCCTCCCACCACTAATTGGCTGACATGAGGGGAGGAACTTGCCGCCGCCACTGAGCATCATAACAAACAAACTAATAAACAGGCCGGTGAGGATGAGGACGACCCCCGTCTGAAGGTGGCCTCCTCTACCGTGACCTTTAGCCTCCTCTCACACCTCCTCTCTCTACATATGTACGTATGTACATGTATATACAGGAGAGACCATCGGCCACATCATTAGGTACACTTGTTCCACTGCTCCTTAACGCAAACATCTAATCAGCCAATCACACGGCAGCATCTCAGTACGTTTAGTCATGTGGACACGGTCAAGACCTTCTGAACGTGGCGTAACCGTTGGTGCCAGATATACTCGTCTGAGTATTTCTGAAACTGCTGATCTACTGGGATTTGAACACACAACCATCTCTAGGGTAGAGGATGATCAGAAAATGTCTTGTTGGGGCCAGAGGTCAGAGGTCAGAGGAGGAGGAACAGACTCGTTCTAGCCGATAGAAAGGCGACAGCAACTCAAACAACCGCTGGTTACGACCGAGGTTTGAAGAAGAGCTTCTCTCTGCACAAGACCTGGAACCTGGCAGCAGACGGTCTACAGCAGCAGAAGACCCCATCAGGTGCTTCACCTGTGGCTCAGAACAGGAAACTGAGGCTCGCCATAATTAGACAGTAAAGCTGGAGAAACTTTGCTGGTCATGTTGAGGGTGGGTCAGAATTTTGGGTGAAGGACATGAACGTATGGATCCATCCTGCCTTGGGTCAAGGGTTCAGGCTGGTGGGGGTGTAACGGTGCGGGGGATTCTTTCTGGGCCCACTTTAGGCCCTTTAGAACCAACTGAGCATCATTTAAACGCCAAAGCCAACCGAAGTGATGTTGCTGACCGCGTCCATCCCTTTATGACCACAGTGTTCATCTTCTGATGGTCAACTCCAGCAGGATAACGCGCCATGACACGAAACTCAAACCATCTAAAACTTTTCTCTCGGACGTGACAAAGAGTTAAACGGACTCAAATGTTCTCCACAGCCACCAGATCTCAATCCAACGGATTGAGAACGCCAACAATTTTGCAGTTGTGCTTGATGCCATCACGTGGAACTGGACCAAACTGGATCAAAGAGGAATGTTTCCAGCAACTTTTTGAATCCGTGTCACAAAGATTGAAGGCAGTTCTGAAGGCAAAAAAAAGGTCAAACCCGGTTAAAGTAAGGTGGACCTATTAATGTGGCCAGTGAGTTAATATACCAACTTAAAATATTCTTATATCTTACTGGCTAAAACTCCAGTTTCGCATTTAAAACAAGAAATGTTAGCTAAAGCGGCCAAAACTGGAAAATTAGCTCATAAATCTGAGGTGTTTGGCTAGCTAACCGTTTAATTTGAGCGCTATAACCGATGGAGTCAGGTTAGCTCATGGCTAACTTCAACGGATCAAACAGGTCAGGCTAGCTAATGGTCCAGATTAGTAGCTAAATCCAATGGAGTCGGGTTAGCCTTCTGTTTGGTTTATCAGCTAAAATTAGCTAGCGATTCTGTTTAGAAACCAAAAGCATTCAGGTTCATTTCAGTTTATTTTCAGCTTCTGATTGGAAGTTAACATCGATGAAGTCAGGTTAGCTCATGGTTCACCTCAACGGACCAAACAGGTCAGGCTAGCTAATGGTCCAGGTTAGTAGCTAAATCTGATGGTGTCAGGTTAGCTAACAGTTCAGTCAGGTCAGTTCATGGATCGTTTTAAGAGCTAACGTCGATGGAGTCAGGTTAGCTGACTGTCCAGTTGAGAAGCTAAATTTGGTAGTGTTCAAAATTAGCTTGTGAATTAGCCGCTAAAACTGGTGTGAGCTTACATTTGAAGCTATAATGACCTGTTTGAGGGGAAAAAACATACTAAATTAAACCTGGGGGGTCTCAACAAATCAATAATTTCTAATTAAAATAGGAAGTTGAATTTATTAACATTTAAATGACAAATACAATCTATTCTTAATGATTAGCAGATGAATTATTCTGTATTTTGTTGGAATATTATTGTAACTCCTAACAGATCTATCAGAAACATTAAAGTTAGACGTAAATTATAGAAGACATAGAAGCTGTTGATTAAAACTTGTCTGTTTGTTCTCTGAAGGTAGTGGAAGTGAACGTATGGAATGAATGGCTGACGTTCAGACGGAGGCGTTCCTCACAGCGGGCGCCGTCTTATTTAGGTCACACACAAAATCAAACAGATTCACCTCTAGCGGAGACAGATGATTTATTCAGACGCTGGCAGCCGTTCGGCACGGCAACAGATTGTGTTCTTGGTGATCAGACTGAAAGCGCCCAAGGGTGACCAAGAGACAAGTCTCAGCAGAGATGTTAGCTTAGCTTAGCTGGAAACTGGGAAATTGTAGGAATGCTAACGATTGTGTGTGAGTGTGTGTGTGTTTGATTAAAGCTACGAGGGCTTTCAATTTTCTGGATACTGGTGGCAAAATAAATGGTTTAGTTAATTTCAGACTAGAAATAGGCTACAGAAGCTAATTGCTATGCTAAGATCTCTTAAAAAAAACATGTAAACGTGGCAATTTGTTTATGTTAGCTTTGAAACAAATTCAACGTAAGCTTTTAACTAAATTTAGCGTTAGCTTAGAACCAAAAGTGTGCAGTTGGTAAGAACTAAATGTAACGTTAGCTAAAAAATAAATTGAAATATGATCCAATGTCTGATGAATTTTGCTGTTATCTCTAAGCTAGCTAACCATAATGCTAAGAGTGCAGCTTAGCACGTAACATTCAGCTAAGTTTGGTTCAATTTAACGCTTTATTTAATACTTTCATGTTGGCTAATATTTCAATTACGATCTTAGATAACATGTCGCTCTAAAGCTAAGCTTAGTCTACAGCTTAGCTTAGCTTTAGTTTACTTAAAATTAGCCAGTAGACTTAGACAACTTAGATCAGAAAGATCACTTACAGCTGTTTTGGTTCTGGCTGATTTCGGTAAATCCGATTTTCCTCTTCAGGATTAGCTCTTATTTTTAACCTAACATGTAAAATGTTCATGTTCAGGTTAATTCCAGCTCAAGTTCAGCCTTCATCTGCTTAGTGGAACCTTTGAGGTGAGTCCGGAGGATCGGGTCCGTCATCCATCATGCTGCGTCCTTTTGTTCTCCGAGCGCCGATGATTTATGTCACCTCGTTAACGGTTGGAGCTGATGGCGTTCCACATCTCCCGAGGGTCCGTCCGCCGATTTAGCAAGAATTTAAGTCCGTACAATCTGTCACTCACAGCAACAGCGCCAACCGGTGCCATTTTGTTGACTTTGAAGTGTTACAGCGGCTTTGATGTTTGTTTCTGCGGCGGCAGCATTAGCACCCTGACAGCGGTCTGGGCCAAAAGGTCAAAGTTCCCTCGCAGGTGAGCGATCAATCAAAGGTTACACAACAAAAATGTTCTGCCCCCAAGGCTCATCCTCACTCCATAGATGATCGGGTTAAATATGACCGTATGTCGGCCTACGAAGAAAATGTCGCATAAGTGCGAAGACTCGTACGGGGCTGTGTTGAGTTCGTCCAAAAAAACGCAATAAATGTCTACGAACATGACGCAGAAGGAAAAAAAATTCCTTTGATGCTTTTGTACAACATCTCGACACGCGTGACTCGGGCAAACGACCTGAGTTGAGATTTGCTTTATTCGGGAATTTCTTGCTGTCAACCAAAACATTTTAACTCGAGACAATGAAGCGAGTGAAGTAATTCTCCCATGATGCACAACGTTCGCTTGGGTAACTCGAAGTAATCACGTCCGTTGAAAATAATGCGATAAAACTGTTTTTACTCACAAATTTTTCGCTGTCGTTTTCATTTTTCGTGAGTTGACAATAACGTGAAATTTTATTAAGTCATGAATTTATTTATCGGATGCGCCTCATTCAAAATTTTTAAAATGCGAATTTCAAAAAGTTCTCATTACTCTCGTCCTTCCCTCAAGTAACGAAAGATAAACTTTAAACTTTTTTAAGTTATGTCCAAAAAAACATCGTCTTGTAAAAAGCTCCCCCTAGTGAGTATAATATGAACTATTCGAGTAAAACACGTTAAACACAAGATGGATCATGGACGTTTTTCATATGCATCAAATCTGGACTGAATGGGACCAACGGTCGAGAAGTTGTGGCCCGAATACTTTCAGAAATAAAGCTCCCCCTGGTGTCGGAACTATACGACGGAACTTTCCCAAAATCGACCCAGTTCTTCCTCATACCAAGGTCGATCGAGGTATAGAATATAAAAATGATCCATGAGATATTCTTATAGTTATGTGCTGAACACCGTGTTTTCGATATAAAAACAGAGCTCCCCTAGTGGGTAAAATATGAACTACCTGCTGACCTTTATTTCCATCTTGTTGGGGTTTTTTTTTTCATTCTCTTATTTTGAAATATTTCTTATAAATCTGTCTTACATTGGTTTGGACTCATTTTTGTTCTGTGATGTAGCCCGGCAGCCTCTTCATCAGGAGGAAGATCCCGGCAGCCTCTTGATCAGGAGGAAGATCCTGGCAGCCTCTTGATCAGGAGGAAGATCCTGGCAGCCTCTTCATCAGGAGGAAGATCCTGGCAGCCTCTTCATCAGGAGGAAGATCCTGGCAGCCTCTTCATCAGGAGGAAGATCCAGGCGGCCTCTTCATCAGGAGGAAGATCCCGGGCCGCACGCATTCACATTCACATGAACCCGGAGAAGATTGGACCCCGTTCAGACCCTTTATCTCTGCTGGGGGAGGAGGGAAGGTCTCCCCCAGTGGTTTGTGGGGGCTGAAGGGCAGAGAGGGGAGAAAGGGAGGAAACAGAGGCCATTGTTGTTCCTCTGAAGTACTAATTCACCGCTGATTCCTCTCCATTCACTCAGGAGACGCTTTAATTGTCTCCGTTTGCATCTAAAGCTCGTTTGCAGCTTTTTAATGACTCTATAAAGTCTCGTTGAAACGGGATCTGATGGAGACCCCGAATGCTTCCAACCTGCTGATGAGTGACCAGAGAGGTTTTCCCACCTCGGTGATGTGTTTTTTGTGTTTATGGTGTTTTTATTCGAGGGGGGGGGGGGTCTTAACTGGGCCAAGTTGTCATAATAATCCCGTTTCCTGCAGGATTACGTTTTAAACATGTTGATAGCTACATTCGCTCTGGAGCTACGAAGAATATGTGTTTTAATTGTGCTGCGTTCATGATCCATTAAACTTAAGCTTAAAATGTGTATTTTCTTTCATTAGACAGTCTTTGTGCTAAGCTATGCTACATACATCCTGACCCACAGCAGCTCATAGAGATGATTGTATTGAAAAATGACGGATTAGTTCTTTAATTGTTTGATTAGAATGATTAGAAATCCATGTAGCCTGGATTTCTAAAACAGTTCAGATTGTTTTTAGTTACTGTTAGCTTTCAGGCTAGGTGATCTTCAGGTTAGCTAACATTTCTGGTAAGTTAGCTAGAAACATTTCAGCTAATTAGCAGCTTGTTTTTCCAGTTGAGCTAACGGTTTAAATGGTTAAACCTTCAGTTCAGGTTAGTTGAGATGTTTAGTTACTAAAACATTTCCCTTAAAGTTAGCATACGGTTGAGATGATCTTAGCTTACAGCCTCTCAAAAGATACTTAACAGACAATAATATAACATATAATCAACAGATTATAAAAGATATGTGAAGTTTTTTAATGATTATTAGGTTTGGACCGTATGTTCTATAAATAAAGACTAAATCAACTAAATTAAAAGCACTGGTTGATTATTAGCCAGCAGGTTAGCTAACAGCAAAATATTGCTACTGAAAGATACTTGTTTAAGTTACCAGTCTTATTAATCAGCCAAAAAGGGGTTTAGCACCTATTAGCTTAAATTAGCGACTAAAGATCTGGGCTGATTTTAGCTTACATTGGAGTTAAGCTAACTTATTTGGTTCAGATTAGCTCACCGCCCATTTTGCTAGCTAACATATCAGAGTCAATTTTTAGCTGACAACTCAGATTGGCTAATGTTAGCTAAAGGAACAAACTGGGCAGTAAAAGATCTGTATTAAGTTAAGCTAATATTTCAGTTTAACCGTTTAAATTGCGTCGTTCAGGTTAAATAAGAACGATTAGCAACATTTTGCATCAAATTAGCCAACCGCTTATTTTATAAACATTTAAGGATAAACCGATTGTACTGCTTGATTGTTAGCTTGAAGGTTAGCGTTGAACACAATTTAAGTATAAGACCTGTTATTTCAGTGACAGTCGACAGCAAAACAAAACCTGACAATCCAAAAGAGTTTTTGTTGTTCTGTCTACCTGTGGAAGTTAAGCCCCACCCCTTTTATCTACACTTCACCTGAGGCAGAAACTCGGCCTCCACCGCCACCCTTTGTTTTTTTTGACAATCCATCAGAGCTTCAATTTCTAGAAGCCTGAAGTCAACTGTCAGGAAAGTTGAGAGGACATAACTGGATGTGATGACTTCCTGTGAGAACATGTCTGACTTCCTGCTGGGATATGAACCCAGACTTTGGTTATATTTGGACTGGAGTTCTGATCGGGTATCGGTTTTATTCAGCGTGTAAACAGACGTAGATCTTCTGCTGTCGCTGAGGAAACCCTCATTGTTGACAGACGGCCTCTCGGCTCTCGTTCGCTCTGCTCTCCTTTTCTTTTCCTGCTAAAATCAGTAAAACTAACAGTCCACTTCCAACCGTATTTGCTCGCCGCCACTCAGCGCCACACAAAGCCCGGTTCAATCACTTTTCTCCACAAGTGGGACTCGCCGTTTTGTTACCACAAAATAAACTACCGGAGACTCTTTATCTCTCCTCCAGCCTCCTCGCAGCTTTTATGCGGCGGCCGCCCCGAGCCTCAATGAGGGTGTCAGCGCTGAAGAATGCCTCGCCCCCTCCTCCTCCTCCTCCTCAGCTCGCCGGGATTCAGCCGCCGTCCGGCCGGCTGACAGCTTCCCCTCCGTGTCGCCCCGGCGACTGAAAGGACCACACACAAACACACTCCACGTCCTTCACGCCGCCGCAATTCTTCTTCCCCGGCTTGTTTTGCGGGGCGAGAGTGTTTGCCTCGGCGGGGCTTTTCTCCCCGGCGGTTCTTCCCCTCGAGGACTTCCAAACAAATTTCAAGCATGAGCGTAAAAGCTGTTGAGTGTTTCCGCACAAAGAAAACGTTCCGTCTTTGTGCTCTGGGTCAAAAGTTCTCAACACTCGTCTCTGTTTGAGCAGCGCGGCCAGTTTTACTGCCGGCCGTTCGCCAGCGATATTTACCTACGTGGGGAAATTAGCATTTTCTCAATGTTGAGGGATCACTGCGGCGTCGGCGCCGGATTTAACCAACCACAACCTCATGGACCCGGTACCCGACTTCTCACGCGCCAGACAGCGCGTGAGGGTGAAAGTGTGTCCGCGTCCATCCGTGACCTCATTAGTATTCACAGGTATACACAAATACTTTATGACTTCTCATGATTCTTCATTCAAATTGAAATTCTCGTACAACTGCGACAAATTTGCGACTTAGCAACTTCTCGTAAAACGGCAACTATTCCCAGAAAACTAAAGTGACTTTTTCTTTGGAGTAGGACAGTTTACTTTAGCATAATTTACTCGTAAAGTTACGATTTTTCACGTAAACAGGTGTAAAACAGCCGTTACTCTCATAAAACTTCCATGACTTTTTCGGCGCTGTTTTTATGTGACGCTTTCAATATAACGTTGTTATTTTCTCGTTAAATATGTTCCGATTCTTTTAAGATGCCGACTATTTAAGCAAACCGGCGCCTATTGTCATTAAACCCTGACTAAATTGCAACTATGTCTTTTAAAATATCCTGTAAAACTCTGACTATTCTCCTAAACCTGCGATTAAATTGCGACTATTTATGTCAAACTGCGATTTTCCTCGGAAAAATGGCAAGTATTCACGTAAAACAGTTACAGGCCTGTAAAACTCTGATTTAATTGCGACTTTTCTTGTGTGTTCCTTTAAAATGGACTTCTCTGATAAAATTGCGACATCTTTTGTGGTGATTTAGTTTCTAAGGGTCCAGCTGGTGTCACAGAACCGGGTTGGTCCAAGAAATCTTCGGATCTTAAACTTGTCTTTAGTTTTAATCGGGTTGTTTTGGGTTAAACTCACTTGATCTCAGACTCACTGAAGATGTCCCACTATTTGAAAAGGTCGAGATCTTCATTCTGACTCCTCCCCCTCTCTACCAGACAGCGGTTGCTGTCGGGCTCCGGTTGGCCGACTGACTGATGGTTGCGGGGGGGGGGGGTCGGGGGACGTTTGGGCCGCTGCATGGCAGTCAGTCTTTAAAGTTAAACAGCCATAAAAGGCTGCGGGAACTCTGACCTTCACGATCTAACCGAGCAGGAAAAGCCAATGATGTGTACAAGGCCTCGCTCGGCCTCAGCAGATTATAAAATATGTCCCGCCGTCACAAAAAGAAAACGGTGCGTCACCCTGTGACAGATGCCGGCCCGCTATTTTAATAACAGCCCAATTTCTGCGGCACTAAAATGTTTTAGTGTCGCCGATAAAGCATGCGGCGTGACACGGGGAGGCGTGTCCGAGCACCGCAAAGTAAGATGGACCAGGTGGCGCCGCCCGGAGGTGAACGCCACGACATGACAACCCGCCGGGTCTGATGCTGCAAGATGAGATCAGAACCGGCTGTTTGTTGACAAACAAACATTCTGACTTTTATGAGCAGTTCAAATACAAGTCCATCAGAAGATGTGTGGAGGTACTGTCAGAAACACCGTATATATAAAATATATATTATATATATATAATATATATAACCTGTAAAACATATTAAACATATAAAATATATAAAATATATATAACATATAAAACATATAAAACATATAAAACATATATAACCTGTAAAATATATAAAACATATATAACATATAAAACATATATAATATATATATAATATATATAACATCTAAAACATATTAAACATATAAAATATATAAAACCTCTGAAAAATATATAACATATATAACATAAACATATAATATATAACATATATAACATATAAAACATATATAACATATAAAACATATAAAACATATAAAACATATAAAATATGTAAAACATATAAAACATATAAAACATATATATAATTTATAAAACATCTATAACCTATAAAATATATATAACATATAAAACAAATATAACATGTAAAACATATATAACATATAAATGAATGAATTCACGAGAATCATTCCAAAAAAAAAAAACTCATAACAAAATCAAGTTTTGAGATTCATGTTACGAGAATTAAATTCTAGCGTCACGAGAAGACGATCAAATATTTCGGACAAAGAAGGAAAAACGTTGTAATATTACAGGAAAGAAAGTAATCGCGTAACTCAAACGTCGTAACGTCACATAAATGAAGCTGGGATGTCTAAAATTTAGCTCAATATATTGCGAGAAAAAAAACAGAATGTTGCGATATTTAAGTCGGAATGTCGTGAGAATAAAGTTTTAATTTTGCCAGCGTGAAGTCACGATGCGCTGAAAATTAAGTCGTAATATCATGAGGATGAAGCCGGAAAGTTGCTAAAAGTAAGTCGGAACGTCGTGACAATGGAGTCATAATGTCGCAAGAATTAAGCCAGAATGTCGTGAGAATGAAATCGTACGGTCACGAGAATGAAATCCGAATTTCCCAGGAACGGCGTCAGACTATCACAAGAATAAAGTCAAGATATCGCAGGAATGAAGTTAGAATATGACAAAAAGAAGGTAGTCGTAAAGACACGACAATAAAGTCGAGATTTTGCGAAAATGTTGTTGTGTTGTGATGAGAATGACAATAAAGGTCCAAAGTTTCAAAACCTCAGTCGGAATGTCGCAAAGATGAAGTGTAACTTTACGAGAACGGTGTCGTGATGTCACCAGAACCGAACCCGGATTCTTTTGTCTCTTCTCAAATGGAGCCCAGACAGAACCCAGACAGAACCTCAGCGTTTACTTCATGTTCAATGCTGTGAATAATAAAGGGAGCAACAAAAACCCGTTTGGGTTTTGTGTCTGCGTCCAGATTATGTGCCATGGAACTAACAGAGGGAGGGGGATGCGGCCCGAATGGGACCATGACCTGTCGACCCGTTTAAAGGACCCAAAGGTGCAGCGAAATGTGGATTTGTTCATTGTTGGTGTGGTAGTTCTGGTTCGGGGAGTTTGGTTTGAAGGACAGAAACAGATTCTAACATTTGTGATCCACCCCCTGCAGCCCCCCCACCCACCCCCTTTGTCTCGAGGGACCCCCACCTCTCCTGTCCCCCCGTCTTCAGCCGCATCTTTGTTAACGGCGGCGGCCCGTCTTCTTCAGCGGGTTCCCTCTTTGTGCTCATTAAATATTTAATGGAGAGTTTAGCCGTTAGCCGGGATTAGCCTGAAGTCTCCAGGGAGTCGGACATGATTCCTCACCAGTCTGTCCTTTGATCCGCCATTTACGTCCCGCGTTATCGCGTTCGAGGCTCTGATAGTGGATCAGCAGATTAGTCATCGCTCAGCAGGTTCTGAGGTCAACCATTGAAGGTTCTGTTTGGGTCCAGTAATGATATAGACATTATGATGGTGAATAAAAGGAACTATTAGACAACATTAGATGGTTCTTAGGGTTTGAGGTACTGGATTGGGTTCTTTTGGTGGTTCAGGAGATCTTCAGAACTATGATGGTACTTTATCTGTCTCTCAGAGGTTTATGGGTTTTTAGATGGTTCTACAGCTGATTTAAGAGGTTTGCCCTGTTTTTAACAAGGTTCTGGGTACTTGACTCTCTGATTTGGGTTCCAGGAGGAACCAAAGGAATGGATCTCACAGCAGATGGAAAACCAGGAGGAAATCCAAAACTCCTTTGTTTGGTTGAGGAGGACGGGATGTTAGAGTTCTGTGTTTTGAGGATGTTCTGGTACTGAGATGGTTTTTTGGTATTGTTGAGGATGTGTCAGGACTTTTGAGGGGGTCGTCTTGGTTGGGCTTAAGGCTCTTCTGGGTTCTCGTGACGGAGTTCAAAGGTCACTTGTGTTTCCTTGGCCCGAGTCGGTTCATTCATAGGTATTTCTACTGTCCTTGAAATAGTTCTATGGTTCCTTGATGAGATCCAGTTCTGCTGAAGGAACTTCTGGTTTTACTGCTGGTTCTCATGGAGATCTCAGGTTTTTCTGAGGACCATCTGAAGATGGTTACTTTGAAGGTTGATCAGGGAGATCTTTTGAAAAGGTCTTAGGCTTTTTCAGGAGGCCATAGGTTTCTTTGAGATGGTTCCCGCGTGTCACCGGAGAAGAGGTTCTAAGTGGGTTTGGGTTGGTTCTAGATTTGAGGCTGTACCCTGTAGGTCCTCCAATGAAGGACTTACAGCATGTTTCATGGTCTGGTCCTTGAAAAGTGTCTAGTTTTCCGTGTAGAGGACCCTCACAGACGTTTGGGATGGTCTTTGAAGAGCCACCAGTGATGTTCATGGATGTTCTTGGTTTCCTTGAGGATAATCTATTGGGGTTCAGTTGGTTCGAAGGTTCTTCAGGTTTTCCACGAGGATGACCTTTGGAAGGCTTTGGTGGTTCGAGGGCAGATTAAGGAGATCCTTTATTCTTTGAGGTGGTCTCAGGGCTGTTTGAGGAGGTCACAGGTATCAGAGTGCTGGAGAGGTTTTGGGTTTCCTTGAAGAGGTTCTAGGTTTCCTGGAGGATCATCTATCGGTGGTTGTGACGGTCCTAGGGGTGTTTGAGGAGGTCATATGTTTCTTTGAGAACGTTCCAGACTGCCTCAGGAGTCTAATGGTGTTCTTGAAGAGGTTCTGTTTGTTTGTGGAGGTTCTGGGTTTGAGGACGTGGACCGTAGGCCCTTTTGTGTCACACTGAAAGAACCGTTGGAGTAAATATGGATGAACCAGCAGATCGCGCTGCCGGCGGTGAAAAGTTGGCGTCCTCCTTCAGAGACGAGGCGGTAATGATCTGAGATCTTGGCAGGTTCTGGTGTTTACTCGTGTGGACTGGAACCCAGACTGGCAGTCCGGCTGTCTTTGTAGTGGCAGCGCTCTATAAACTGACACCCTGAGGGTCTCGGTGGGCTGGGGGACGTAAGTGTTGGGGGCCTGCGGGACCACGCCTCCTCGCCACCATATGTTAGAGATACGGAGTCAAACATGGAACCGTTGGCAGAAGACGTGACCCATTTATCAACATGTAGTCTTTCCACGTATCGATACCAACATGGCGGGTCATTGCTGATTATCGACAGCCATCCGTTTGATGCTAACGACTGTTAGCCTCTGCGTTAGCTTGAGTCTCCTGAGGATATAAACTGTCCCTGTTTGTGGACCTAATAATACTAATAATAATACTTATTATGTACTTATTTGACACGCTGGCTAATTTTGTGAACCTACTGGACAATCTTATACATTATATATATATATATGACATTTTTATATTTAATATTTCTTTATGTAATTTTTCATCATTTATCCTGTTTTATATATTGTTTTTATGTTTTTGATTTATCTATTTGATTTTCTTTTATTATTTGTTCCATATATAACACATATAGTATTCATGTTTTATATATATTTGTGTATTTTGTTCTCATAGTTTAACTTTTTGTACGTGTTGGTTTTGATAAATGCGTGATAAAGAAAATAAATGTCTACATTTATTTTTTAAATGTACAATGATTTTATTTATTTTTAATCTCCACCTTCATGTTCAGATTTGTAAACGTATGGTTTGTAATTTGAGGTAAATCTGGAAATTCCGGAAATTAGAGCTAGTTAGCCGTAGCCATGTCTGGAAGGGGCGGGGCTTAAACCGGAAGTAGACCTCAAGTTGATGTGGCTTGAACAAAAGTCGATATGTTCTTCGATAATGGTTGTTTATTATTTACAGAGCAGCTACAGAATAAAGGAATTTACAGGATAATTTCTTTGTAATGAGGAACAAACACAAGTTTTTTTTTTAAATATGAAATGAAAGGCATCAATCAGCTTTTATACAAATAATAGATATTTTTCAATTTACCTTTTTATCAATGAATTTTCAGTTTGATGTTTGTCTGTGATCAAAGGTTTTTACTACCTAAAGCCTTTATATATACATATATATATATATATATATATATATATATATTTTCATATTTCATAAGTAAATATATATAAGTAAAATCTGATGCTTTACATTGTAAATCCTTATTTTGTTTCTACATGGAGTTAGTATTTATTAAATAAATAGAGGTACATTTACGGTGTCACGGAAACAAAGAGCAGGATGTGAGTCTAATTACAAAAACTGAAGAGCAATGAATAAAAATAAAGAAATAGATAAATAAACAATAGAAGTATTAGACACTATTTACATAAGACATAAATGAGTGAGAGTAGATCGTTATATATAATAATATATATATATATATTATATATTTTATATATTTTATAGTTGGCCAAGAAATTAGAATATTTGGAATTACAGTCATTTAATTTCGGTTTAAATTCTTTTTAATATTTGGCACCTTTTGTATTTATCATAGAAAACGTTTATAAAAATATAATAAACTCCAGGAAATACTTATAGACAGTCAATAATAAGAAATGCTGCAGAATTAATAGTTTGGCTGCTTTGGAAATAAATTCCCTCCCCTCCTGAAGCCGGATTTTATTTTATATCACATCTTAACTGTAAACCAGGCAAAAACAAACATGACAGAATAAAAGTCTGTATTATTATTGTTATCATTATTAATAACTACGGCTCTGATCGTCCCGGCGGAGCAGCACCTCCTTTTACTAGCCCACAGGGTCGTTTCCCGCCGTCCCGTCGATTCATCGGCCGCGGAGATAATCCTGTGATAAATCCTTCGCCGTGCCCTTCACAGCTGTCATCGCACCGCCATAAACAGCATTTATAACAATCTGAGGAGGAGGGGGGGGGTCGTCTGCTTAGCATGCAGAACAGATTAAGATGGTCTCCTCCGAGCCGCCGCTTCATCCGTGACAGACAGACGGACTCATGGGAAATGTTCGTCTCCCGCCCGTTTGTTCCCGGCGGGATGAGCGGCGGCGGCGGCGGCGGGGCTCATTCGTGGAAACAGGGGCACGGATTTTTAATCTCTGTAGGAGAGAAATAGTTGTAAAAGTCCACAACATTTTTGTTTTGTAAAAATGATATAAAAATAAAAATATTGATTTATTTTAGTATTTTTTCATTTTGGTGTTTTTTACACAGAAAGCTGTCAAACAATATTTCATGTGAGATCTTAACGCCTTTTTTTTTACCTCTTACATCATTTATCATGATGTGGATTAAAGTATAAAATATTTTGTTGACTTTTTAATCCCTAAACATTTTTGATTTGAATGTTTTCTAATAAATCTGGTCTCGCCTCATGACATCATCCGTGTTTCTCTCAGCGTCCACCGTAAATTCTGCTTCTTTCATTATTATACAGACTTTACAGAAGATAAAACATCTTATATCATAGGAATAAAATACGACAAATAAAATATATATAGTTTTGTTAAGTTGGTTTAACCTAATTTAACAAAATCTGCCTTTCAAAAAGAACTTTTGTCTCATTTTAGGGGAAAATGTTTGTCAGGAAAATATGTGATAAACTGATGAAAGTACAAACGTTTCTACAAATCTTTAAGTAAATAAGTTTAAATACGGTTCTCTAATCATCAGGGTGCCGACAAACGACCAAACAGTCACTTCACGTTCTTCAGAATAATCTTTTTTGGTTTTTCAGGTCATTTGAGGGACAAATAAATCGGAACAAAATAAGTGGATTAAAGTATGAAACGTTTTTTTTCTCCTTCACGTTTTGAGTAACACCGTTTTTACTATAATGATGTGTTTATTTTTGTAAAGGTCGGAGGTTCGAACAATCGCTTCGGTTTTTACACGTCGTAGTAGAAAGACAAAAAAATGTGCCTCAATTTGACGGATGTACGAAACGAACCGTCGTATTTTGTGTCCCGTCAAAAGTTTTAATTACCCTGTTGAAGTAAAGCCTCCTCAACTTTAACAGGCGGGACAGTTACGCCAACATTTAGCCCGACAGTTAGCTGAAACTTAGTCCAACAGTAAGTGCCAGACTTAATCCGACAATTTTTTTTAGATCAGATTGGATTCGATAAGATTCTGTATTGTCCTTGTACAAAAACGTACAACGAAATTCAGCTTCCCTCCAGCCCCGACAGTTAGCCCCAGAGTTAGCCCGACAGTTAGCCCAAGACTCAGTCCGACAGACCCAAAGTTAGCCCGATTGTTGTCCAATAGTATGACTGACTGTAAGCCCCACAGTTATCCCCACAGTTAGCCTGACAGTTAGCCTAACAGTTAGCCTGACAGTTAGCCTGACAGTAGCACAGTATTCCAGATGAATCACATAATCCATAAATCCTAATTATTCAATATCACTTGGTGGTTATCATAAAAAAAAAAAGGTGGGGCTGATCATTACAGAATCCGAGCCTCCTCTGTTCTCGCTCTTCTTTGATTTCACTATGTTTGACCATAAACATCCTTTCCTGCAGCAGAATTACTCAAAGTGTGTATTTCCTCCTGAGTTAAATGCACGACGTCACACAGTCGTCCGTCAGTGGGATCAGCGCCGCCAGCTGTCGGCTGTGTAAAGAAAACAAAGGACAAAGGAAGCATTAAGAGGCGTCATAAACGCCATCAGACCCGTAACACGCTCCATTTAATATCGACGAGCTCCATTGGTTTATCATCAGTCAGTTTAACTTTTACTGACCACTGGACACACGGTATGGAAGCCCGTCCAGGCCAGAACCTAAACAAATACAGGAGTCACATTTGTTTTTGTGTCTCCAGAGAAAATAAGAAGATTTGATTTGATTTTATGAAGAAAAATGTTAATTAATTTTTTTTTTTTGGGCCATTTGTTTTAACTTTATCACATTATTTGATCACATTTATTTAGATTCTGGTTGATCTGGTTGAATGAAAATCTTATTTCAAAGCAATACTACCTGCTAACTGCTACTAATTGCTGATGGATGCTAGGTGTTCACTGGCACCAGCTGCTAATTGCTAATTGCTACTGCATGCTCACTGCAAAGAGAGGCTAATTGTACTTCTTTCTAATTGGTACCGACTGCCAAGTGCGTCTAGTTTCTAACTGGGACCAGCTGCTAACTAGCACTAGCCACAGACTGGTAATGTCTGCTAACAGATACTCATTTCTAAAGCTGCTAAGTGCTACTAGCTGGTTGACGATGTTCATGACGGTTGAGGACTAATTGCGTTAAAGTGGGCTCAGGCCTTTCTTGTGGTTCTGTTGGGTGTTGATTGTCCGGTCCGGTTTATTGTCCTGCTACAGCCTCAGGTATTTATAGAACTGTACCATGTCCACAACCACGCCCTGATTTGGAACTGGTTTAGGACTTCTGTCTTCTGAAGTCCACCACCAGCTCCTTCCACACCCCTAACCCCCCCGCCTCCACAGGTCCAACAATCCGGGTGTCATCAGAGAACTTTTGAAGGTGGTATGAGTTGGTGTTGTGTTTGAGGTCTGTGGGAAAGAGAAGTGTGGTAGCATTTATAACGGGCTGTGCTCAGGTGACGTAAACCGGCTTCAGTAAGTGATTAACCAACGTAAACAAGCTGGACTTCAATTATGACCATTATATGACCATTTCCTGTTTGTCCCGTCTGTCAATCAATAACCTGCCTGACCGGCGTTTGATGCCGTTAATAGTTTGACTAATTTTCTGACGTGTCGGAGCAACAACGCCATTGTTTACCCTTCATCACGAGTAAATCCGCCGCCGGACTCAACAGGTGTCTGTCAGCCTCCAGTGATGAGAGGAGAAAGGAGGGATTAAAAGGGAAGGAGAGAAGGAGGCAGAGTAGTGAAGAAGGAGAAAGGTTGAGGTGTAGGCATCAGGTGGAGGAAGGAGAAGCAGAGACCTGGGAGACTCCGCCCGCTGCATCCAATCAGCTTCCCTCCCTCAGGCGTTAACACGCCGGTTTCAAACAGCGAGGGGCGGGACATTCATCAATTCTGCAAATTGTCATCGAGCTCCACCTGTTAGTATGAATAAATATTGTCATTTACCTGGAGCACGCAGGAAGTGACTCACTGATGCTCAGGGCTCAGTGGGCGGAGCTAAGTCAGACAGAGACAGTTTCCACAGACAAGTTTCTCTTCACTGTCACATGATGCGCGTCTTTAACCCCGAGTCTAATCTGACAGTCTGTGAGGCAGTGGGGGCGAAGGTGAGATGTTTTGACTAATTGTTATCTGGGAGACCCCCAAAAGGTAGTAGCAGGTAGCCGTAGCAGATAGCGTGTAGTAGCAGTTTGTAGCAGGTTGTGGCAGGTAGCAGTAGCTCGTTGCAGCAGGTAGTGGCAGCTGTGTTAATGCGCCGTGGTAAGGTTAGCTGCTGATGAGCTAACTTTAGCTGCAGTGAAGTTAGCTGCCTATGTGCTAACCTTAGCTGCAGCAAGGTTAGATACCGATCCAGCGTGGCTAGCTCCCAACATACTAATGTTTGCTACATGAGCTGGCGGCCGAAGGGCTGATGTTGGCTGTAGCGAGGTTGGCTTCCGACTTGCTAACAGTAGCTGCGGCATACTGTCTCCAAAAGTGCTAATGTTAGCTTCACCAAGGCTAGCTGCAGATTTACGAACATTAGCTTTAGTATGCTGGCAGCCGTGGTGCTAATTTCAGTTGCAGTGAGGTTGGCCGTCAACATGCTAATATTACCTGCAGACAGGTTAGCTGTCAACGTTTTAACATTAGCCGCAGCAAAGTTAGCTGCTGATATTCTAAAGTTACCTTGACGAATCTGGCAGTGGATGCAGGCCCCACTGCATTATCTCCCCGTAGAAAGGGCTTTCGATTTGCATGTTAGCATGCTAAAGCTGTTATGATCGATTTCTGCAGGTGGTTGTTATGCTAACTATTTATTATCGTCGGTGGGGTTCAGTTTAAAATCCAGAGGCCCGTTTTAACAGAATCAGAATAGCAGAGAGTCGGTAATCGGCCCGTTAAATCTTCACCGCCAATAATTCTCTTCATTCTAAATATTCAAGTTTAAAAGAAGAAAATTAAATAAAATGAGAGAGTGGTTTTAATTATCAGATCAGTCAGGAGTCATTTAACGTGTTTCCATTAATAACCCATTAATTATCCTGTTAACCTGCAGAAAAAAAACCCTCTAAACTCGCCTCAATTACCGGATCCACCATGAATCCGCCAATAAACTCCGCCCCCCTCGCCGCTGTGACAAGTTAATGAAGAATTCATCTGGATTTAATGAACAAATTAAGGGGCTTTAATGCGTAAAATAACATATTTTGGTTCATTCTGGGGGCACCGGAGAGTCCCGTCAGAATAAGAGCGGCGATCAGGAAGACGGAGAAGGAAAGAGAGAGGCATTAAAGAGGAAACGGCGAGCGTGGAGAGCGTGAACTCCGTTTGTCTCCCAGCTCCAAAACAGCAGCCAGCATGGTGCCAATTAGCACGGAGCACGCGAACACACGCCCTCCTGTAGTTCCTGATTAAAGTGCATATTGATGGTATAAATTATCCCCCGCTACAACAGATCGCCGGGCATCTGTATGTAAATGTTTAATTAACCCGTGGCTGAATCGCCGCACCGGTCCAGAGCGGAGGTTATTAATCTGATGGTGGCGTCCTTAACGTCGGGCCATCGGCGCCAAAATGAGGCTCCTGGACGCAGCGGCAGATTCATCAGAGACGCCGTCTCCTTTCTTAAAGTGCTGTTTGTTCTCAGTGATGAAGTCAGCGACTTCATCTCTGGGTGGGTCTAGTCCGGCTGGAGTAGACCGACCCAGACCGGATCAGTACCGGCCCTTTTCAGTCACATCCTCAGACTGTCTTTAGGAACAGCAGTTTGCATGTAGGTTTCACCGGTAGCACATTATGCCCGAATCAACAGAACTGTTTGAGATCCATGAGTCGTGAAAGGGTTCCAAAGCGGTTTCTGAGGTTCTGGGACTCCACCAGGTCCACAGTTGAATCAGAAGGTGGACCACCTTCCAAAGTTCCTCCAACATCACGACGAAGGCTCGTTCTGGACGTCACAGAAGATCCATAGATGGCATCCAGGGAACTGCAGAATTCCCTCCTCTCCATAAAGGTCCGAGTTCACGGATCCACAGTTCCAAAGAGGTGAGGCCAAATATATCTAGTTGGTGCTGATCCACCTCCAGAACTAGTAGATGATACCAGGAGTACCTCTGTCACCTGCTTCATCCGACTGGGCCTGACTGAGAACCAAAAGCCAAAGGCCGGGCCACCATAAGCAGCTCTCCGGGATCTCGGTCCAGAATGGTGTCCCGGTCTCCTTACTCGGGGCGAGGTGTTAGAACTCCCTTGAAACCAGAACACTGGGTTCTCTTAACCTTCGTTGGAGTGTGACTGTGATCAAAGCTCTCAATTTAACAGTGGGTCTTTGTTCCAGCCCTCGGCTCGGGTCATGAGCTTCTGAAAGTAGGAGGTTACCGATACAAGCGGCTGAAATGAGCTTCCTTCCCAAAGGGGGGCTGGACCCAGCCTCGGAGATCAGGTGAGGAGATCAGGTGAGGAGATCAGGTGAGGAGATCAGGTGAGGAGATCAGGTGAGGAGATCAGGTGAGGAGCGATGAAACCCTGCCGCTGCTTTTATTCTTAAGGAATGGCCGCCGTTAAACTGTTGACACTTTGCTCTCCGAAGAAGCTGATGAATATTTAATGTTCTGTAGTAAAGACTCTGAGCCGTGTTGTTTACAGCCTGCAGAAAACAAACAAAACAACAGGAAGCATTAGCGCTGAGCTCTGAGCTGTCAGGAGACGACCCCCACCGACTCCTCAGTGGGTTCAGAACCGAGCAAATAAACGGCGAGGGATGGATCCTCAGACAAACAGCAGCTCTGAAGGAGCTTCCTGGAAACGGGGGTCTGACAAAATGATGCAAAACTTGCTCAACTTGCACTTTTGTGTCACCTTTGCCCAAATTCACCACAAGAACGGTTTTGTTTTGACTTTTCTTGTAGTCGCTGTGTTTGAAGGCGCCGTAACCGTCGGAGGTGATGCGGGAGAACCAGCGGCGGCCAACATCACCTTCTCTTGAAGGTACCAACAGAGACAGGAAGAAGTACCGCTGAGGAATGGAAGTTATTTGGCGACCCAGAACCGCCTTATATGGACCCAGCATGACTCCTGGTCCCGGGCTCAGACCCTGAACTGACCCTGATGACATCATCTTTGTTGAATCAGTCGGACGGAATTCAACGACCAGTTTTTAGACGGATCCCCCTGATTGGAAACCTTCAGTCAGCCTGTGTGTGTGTGTGTGTTGTGTGTGTCTGTGCTTCTGTGTGTGTATGTGTGTGTGTGTGTGTGTGTGTGTGTGCTCAAACATGAAACCGTCGGCTTGACGTGGTCCGATCTGCCCAAAACGTCCCATGATGGATAAAAGTTCTGCCCCTGACCTGCTAGTAGTCTGTTAACCCAACGGAGTTACCGTGTAAATACCACAATAGTAACTGTCATAGTACCATGTGATATACTATGACAGTTACTGTCATAGTACCATGTGATATACTATGACAGTTACTGTCATAGTACCATGTGACATACTAGTTACTGTCATAGTACCATGTGATAACTATGATTTGTTTACTAAACTAACAGGTATGAGGTCAGACTCGTGAAAACATGTAGGTGTTTAAGAGTTCAGTGACAGCTGAAAGGGGCGCCCGATGGCGATGGCGCGGTCAAAGCGTATATTTATTACCATAAGAGGAGGGGGGGGGGGTCCTGGAGGAGACCGTTTTTACAGTACATATTAATAACTCTCCTCTGGCTCATTCTAAATGTTGATCTGAGGCCTGGAATCGAACGCCGCCCTCCTCCTCGCCGTTCTGGTGTTTTATTTAGAAGTGACTCGATGTGTTCTACATCGTCTCCGACTCTGAACATTCGGAGTTTCTGTTTCCTGTGATGTTTCCTCTCTTGAACGGCGGATTCTCATTATTCCTCCGACAGGAAAACTCCTCTTCCCTCTTCCTCCTCCGTCAGACAGGAAGCTCCCGCTCTGCAGGAAAGTGACAGCCCGTCTAATTGGGATTAATCAACAGGCAGCTCCAGTTGAGCGGCGGCGTCGCCATCTGAAGTAAAATTGCGTTGACCCAAAGAGAGAGGTGTGTACCGCCTCGGGGCCGACACTTGTACCGATTCATCTTCCTCAGCACAACATTATTATTCCCGGCTCCACCACAGAAGAAGAAGCCTCTTTAAGATTCCCAGGTCACGAACAAAAAGGCAGGGAGGGAGGGAAGGAAGTGAACTAATCAAAAACGAAAGAAAAAACATGACAAAGAATGAACGCCGCTCTGGGAGGAAGAAGAAGCGGCGGCGGCGGCGGCGCTGCATTATTCCTTTTATTCTGCCTTTGAATTACGGCGAGACCCGTCCTGCTGAGAGTCGCTCGCTGAGGAGGAAAAATCAAAAATTCATCAGAGGGACTTGCAGGAGCGAACGCAAGCTGTGGCGGTGAGGAGGAGGAGGAGGAGGAGGAGGAGGAGGAGGAGTGATGGAACCAACATTTGCAGAAAGTGCCAGCTCCTTAAGCAATTATTAGCGGTGATAGTTTGACATGTTCAAGAATCGTCAACAACTGACTTTAAGCAGGCGAACAAAGCAGAGGTAAACACTCCCCGCGGCCGATCAACGTGAGGGACGTGTGTGTGTGTGTGTGAGTGTGTGTGAGTGTGTGTGTGTGTGTGTGTGTGTGTGTGTGTGTGAGTGGGTGAGTGTGTCTGTGTGTGTGTGTCTGTGTGAGTTAGTGAGTGAGTGTGTGTGTGTGTGTGTGTGTGTGTGTGTGTGTGTGTGTGTGTGTGTGTGTGTGTGTGTGTGTGTGTGTGTGTGTGTGTGTGTGTGTGTGTGTGTGTGTGTG
>VRLP01004887.1:0-43168 GCA_009660295.1 Lophius piscatorius | reverse complement strand
TGTGTATATATATGTGTACATATATGTGTACATATATGTATGTATATATATATGTGTATATATATATATATGTGTGTGTATATATATGTGTGTATATATATGTGTACATATATGTGTACATATATGTATGTATATATATATGTGTATATATATATATATGTGTGTGTATATATATGTGTGTATATATATGTATATATGTACGTATAAAAGTGACATAATCCTGTTTAGTAACTCCTCTTAGGTTATAAAATGTTAATATGTTTAAATGTCTTTCTCAATAGTATTCGTTAAACCTCCTCCTCTTACCTTTTTGACCAGAGGTGTCCCTCAGGGCTCTATCCTTGGCCCCTTACTCTTTAGAATATACATGCTTTAACGGTTTAAGTTCTTCGTCAATACTCGACTATATATTTTAAGCCTCTGTATAATTCGTTTGAAGTGGAGGATTGTCTCCTTTTTCATTTTCCCCTGCGTTGCTCCTCAGGAGGAGGAGTGGCTCTGTGCTGCTCTGGATTGTCTGGGCTTCCTCCCGGATCAGCCGGTGGTGGCGCTGAGCAGAGAGCTGTCCCAATGTTTCCTGCAGGACCAGGACAGCTGTGACCAGGAACCGGCGGGCAGCAGCTCACAGGATGGAGGCAAGTAATGGTACCGGTATCAGAACCGGAGGCCTCATTTACAGAACCATGCGTGGGATTTCACGTCAGAATGGGGCGTACGGCAAAAAACATGTTCTGATTTATAACACGTCGTACGCAGATTTCCCTTTATGAATCACAGCCCGCTGGAGGTGTGGGCGGAGCTTCATGTAACGCCCGCTGGAGGTGTGGGCGGAGCTTCATGTAACGCCCGCTGGAGGTGTGGGCGGAGCTTCATGTAACGCCCGCTGGAGGTGTGGGCGGAGCTTTATGTAACGCCCGCGGTTGTCTGTTAAAAACCTGTCAATCGCCTCTGATTAATATTAATGAGTTCTGATTGATGACGTCAGTCACGGCGAAGACAGACAAGAAGATGAAGAATAAACATCTAATTGGAGAGAGATAATAATTATTAATAACTTTTTTTTAGTTAGCCTCTTTCAAAAAAAAAAGGCTACAAGGTGTTTTACGATAAAACGGAATCTAACAAAGACGTGAAATCATGCTTAAAATACAGAAAATAAAAATAAAGTTTGATGTCAGATTGATGAAGATGTTTTCTTGATTTGCTCTTGTTTTGTCTATTTGCGGCGTGTTTGGGCTCCCGTCAGCCTCGGTAGAGATGGTCCATGTTGTCCAACCAAAACACTGAGACCGTCACAAAATACCTGGACTACTTCACTGTGTGAACCTGGACGGTTTAACTTTGTGATCCTGGACGGTTCCACTGTGTGAACCTGGACGGTTTCACTGTGTGAACCTGGACGGTTTCACTGTGTGAACCTGGACGGTTCCACTGTGTGAACCTGGACGGTTTAACTTTGTGATCCTGGATCGTTTGACCCTGGACCATTTCCCTGTTACTCCTTTTCGACCAAGCTGGTTCCGGGGCTAGTTCGGAGCCAGAGCCTGACTTAGCACCAGTTCTTAACTAAGTCATTAGTTAAAAACAGTTTTTAACAAATCTCTCACTATATCGATGCGGGTCACTATTTGGCAATGACAGGTCGGCAGTGCAGACAAGTGTGCTCACTATTTGGCAGGCGTCAGAACCCTTTTATATGTAATGAATTTCTAAGGTGTTTACAACTTAATCAGTAAACTACCTAAAAGTCATTTAATCGTTAATCGTTAACCAGAGACGACCCGGGACGAGCCGCCTCACCTCTCCCAGAGCGTTTTGGACCGCTGTAAGCTGCAGCTGTACGGGACGCTGGTCAAACACTACGGCCACGCCGACAGGACGCCGCTGATGGCGCGGCACATGACGGACATCTACGGCGCCATCACCGACCTGCTGGGTGAGAGCCAACGCCGTCCCCTCATTACAAGCAAGCTACTTTATTTACAAAGCACATTCTGAGCTCATTCAAAAATGATTTACATAAAACAAAAAACAGATAAAAGTACAAAAAAGAAAAATTAGAAGTATAAAATGCGATCAAATTACTCCGGAAAGACGCTTTGCTGTCATGCCAGAAAAAAAGAAATCTCACTATCACGTCATAGCGTGACTATTTTCACGATAAATTATCGCGTAAAAACGTGAACATTATCACAAAAAAACGTGAAAATTATCACGTTATAATGTGAATATTATCGTGTTAAAACATAATAATTATCCGTTAAAGATGAATATTATCAACAAAACGTAAAAATTATTAATGTTAAAATTTGAATTATAACGTTATGTGAAAATTATGACGAAAAAACGCAAAAACTGTCACGTTAAAAACTTGAAAATTGTCACGTTAGAAAAACAAACAATTTTCACGTAACAATCTGAAGATTATCATGTAAAAACATGAAACTTATCACATTATAAGGTTTTTTTTTAAATTTTCTGGCATGACAGTAAAGCCCTTCCACAAACTACAATAACAATTACAATAAAATTCACAGTGCATTTAAAAGTCAGAATGTAAATAGGAGCAGTTTAAAGCAGAATTCATTTGTTTGAAATTAATCTGTCCTAGTACGAACTTGTTGAGGAACTGGACCTGATATTTTGGACTGTGTTCCAGTCCACGTGTATCCAATATAGCAATCGATCTGTTCCAACATGCCTCTGAGCAAGGCACCGACCACCTGGCCTCCAGTGTGGAGCTGCGATTGGCAGAACCCCACGTGTAGCGGGTCTAGAAATGTGTGGCTCCCTCGTGTGGCTGAAAGGTGTACTGCAGTTATAAATCTACAATAATAGTCAGAAACAATCCAAAATAGTTTAATCAGCGACCCAAATAAAATCTCCTGTGACCCACCATTGGGTGTGTCGCTGTCGTCTCTGCAGTGAACGCTAAACTGGCCACGGCTCTGGAGGCTCTGCAGCTTTGTCTGAAGCTGCTTCCTCCCGCCGGCAGGGAGGAGCTCCGCCGGCTGCTCGCCTTCATGGCCCTCGCCGCCGACCCGCACGGAATCAGACTGGACAAGGAGGTGAGAACTGGTGACCGACGCTACTACTGGAAAATAAATGGGAACATCGCTTCAGTTAGAGCGGTGAGAGAATATGTACTTCCTGTTTAAGTTTTTCATACCTCCGCCATGGAGGTCATGTTTCCACCTGGGTTTGTTTTTGTTTGTTTGTTTGTTAGCAAGAATCTGAAAAAAGTTTTTGTGCATGAAATGACCTCAAGAAATGATGTCATAATAACGTTTTTTTCGGAACCATTGTGAGATTTCACCACAAGGTGGCGTCACGGCTCCAACTGGTATTTATTATGAAATTTCATTTGAATTAAAATTGCCACGTTTTATTTTATCATCGGACTTTTATTGGCAAAAAAAAAAGAAAAAAAAGTGCTCCATCTCGCAATTTTTCAGAAACACCTTATTATGACATCACGTGATGATGTCATGATGTAACATCACCAAAATGTCAACATCTCTGGGATAGACCAAAACCTACTTCTTGGTAAAATTTCACGCAACTCTGTCTCTGTCCCGCAAAAAAACAAGCCAACGAAGGTAAAAACATCAGTCAGGGTGGTGGGGGTAGAATGGAGATGTGGGCTCAGTGTGCTGAGCAGAGACGTAGAAGTGGAAAGAGAAGGAGAATGAAGAGAGACGAAAGTTTTGTTGGGATTTTTTGCTAGATTTAGAGGCTGACGATAACTTGGAACATTAATGGACCGATCTGCGTCGGCGTATCCTAAATAAAATGACGTAACTGATTCTGATCTGGGCGAGGTCTACCGCCGGTTCCGTTGAGCCTGGGCGGAGGTTTCTCCGCTCTCGGACTGCTTCTCTAGTTCCTGCAGCGTGACTGTTGATCCTGTAGGTGGAGAACCGACTGGCAGTGAAGAGGTCTTTTTCCCGGGCAATCCTCCACAACAAGGGTCTCTCAAAGGACCACGAGGACCTCATGGTGTTCTTCATGCTCAGCAACATTAAGGACATCTTTAAGGTATGAGGACAGCAAGTAGCTCCTCCCCTTTGGTCTTTGTTTAACCTCGACTATCAGGCCTCGGACGAGCCAAACCTAAACTCTCACCTTTCTGATTTCCCTCTTTATGACCTCTGAAAGAGAGACTTTGTGTCACTGGATGTTTGGTGGATGATCCGGTTACGGACGTTGGTTCTGGATCATTCTTTCACTCTTCATCTCTGTGAGACCGGACCTTCTGCCCTAGCGTTTGTGGCGCTGATTTGTTTTTTCCAGGACTTTTGGAACGGTGAATTTTCCAGATGTGTCGAGGACAGTTAGACAAAACATCTGTAAAACCGAAAAGTTCTAGATTCAGAATGTTTGAATCGTTGGAAAAAAGAACACACATTAATGGTACCGACTAGAACTTGTAGATCAAAGTGTAGCTGATTTAACAAGGTTTCAGATTTTACTTTAAAAGGTCAAAGTTCATGAGGTTGATGCTGAATGAAGAAATAGTTTTTTTTAATGGCCCCAATATAAAAGTTGTCCGTCAGAACGTAACAGAACAGTCGGTCCAGAAGTCAACAACTGCTTTCTTCAATTCGCTTGTTTTTACATTTTAATGCGAATTTAATGCATCTTTTTTCTTTTCTCTTTTCTTTTGCCAACATTTATTTATTCACTAAAGTCTCTCCCAGGCTTTTACCCCGACCCGTTTGTGTTTACAACAGTTAGTGTTTATGGAGCAAACACGCTGCAACGAAGGAAAACCCATGCAAATAGACCAAACGCAACTGTCATCAGTCTGACAACCATGTGCAGCATTAAGAAAACACGCTGCAAATAATGCGGCACGTGGAAAATGTTCTGCAAATAACACAACACGAGGAAAACGTTCTGCAAATAACGCGCTACATGAGAAAAACGCGCTGCAAATAACGCGCTACATGAGGAAAACAAGCTGCGAATAAAGCGACACGAGGAAAACGTTCTGCAACTAACACAGCACGTTCCGCAAATAACGCGCCAAATGACGAAACCACGCTGCAAATAGCGCGCTACATGAGGAAAACACTTTGCAAATAACGTAACACATCGGCAAAACACTCTGCAAATAACCCAACACATGGGGTAAACGCGTAGAAAATAACACAACATATAAGGAAAACACGCTGCAAATAACACTACATGTGGAAAACGTTCTGCAACTAACGCAATACATGAGGAAAATGCTGCAAAGCCACAATACAACAAATTAAGAAAATGTGCCGCTAATACCACAACCTAATGGAAGTATTTCCAAAGGGATCGGATGCACAGATCCGATCACGCTGTGGTTTGTGACTTACGTTACTGGAGACGACTTTCCGTCACTGATGTTGAAAATGAGCAAAAATGAATCATGTGATCACAATGTCAAAATAAACAACAAACACTCTGGTTTAGCTTAGATGTGTGCACCACTTTTATGTATCCTCTGGAAACACTTACGTTGTGCTGCTGCTCGTCTGTTCTCAAACTGATGATGTTTTCTTGTGCTTTGTCTATTTGCTTGTGTTTTCTAAAATTGCGGCGTGTTTGCGTCACTCCAACCTTGTAGAACTTTGATGTTTTCTGATGTAACCGGTGGGTGCATCATCAAATTGCGTGTCAGGACAGAGATGGGACATTGTGTCAGACTTTAATGGAAGGGTTTTAGAGCGTTGGGGGGGAGGTGAAACATTTCTGTCATCCAGACCTAATTCTCTCTGCTCCAGATCCCGGCGGCGCTGCACAAAGGAGTGAGTGAACAGCTGGCCAGCCTCGCGCAGGAGACGCCTCCCGACGTGACCGGTAAATGACTGATGATAGAAGGCATCCACCCGTAGCTGCAGCTTCACGCTCTGACATAGTTCATGAATCCATTAAAAAAAAACAAAGTTTGTCGTGTCTCACAGTAAGTTCTGATCCACCTCGACTCAAACGGCTCAGAAATAAACGACGACTTCACGCCGGCGCTTCTGGATGTGGTTGTGGTCTGGTCCTCATGACGTTTCTCTTCTATTCTCACAATATCATCAGTGGGGGATTAATAAATCATCTTTATATCTCTATCTTTCCCTCTTTCTCTTATCTGTATATCACTATCTACCTACCTCTATATATGTCTATTATCTCTATCTCATCTCTATAGCTCTCTTTCCCACTTAACTCACTCTGTCCATCTTATCTAATTTCTCTATCTCTATATGTCTCTTATCTCTATATTACTATCTTCCAATATCTCTATTTGACTATTTTCCCTCTCTCTACATCTGTCTGTCTGATCTTTATATCTCCATCTTTACATCTTTCTCTTATCTCTATATCACTATCTATCTCTATAGCTCCATCTGTCTCACTTAACTCACTCACTGTCCATCTTATCTTATTTCTCTCTATATCACTATCTTCCTATATCTCTATTTATCTGTCTGATCTTCATATTTGTCTATCTCTATATATTTTTTATTATCTCTATCCATCTTATCTATCTTCCTATCTATCTGTCTGTCTGATCTTTATATCTCCATCTAGCTTCTCTCCATCTTTATAGGTCCTTCATACATGATATCTCTGTCTTATCTCGATCTCTTCACTTGCTTAAAACTCATTAAACTGTGTCCGATCTTTTAATTTAACGAATAACAGAACTGCAGAATTCCAGTTTTAAACGATACCTCAATCTGTGAAACCTGAGTCTCCGTCCCAGGGAGGAAGGACAGTTGGTCCGTGTCGCCGTCGGCAGCGACACGAACAAACCGGCACAAGAGGCTGCGGTGGAATAAATGCAATATTGCTTGAATGACTTCCACATTCCTTGATTTTCCTCGATATAAAATGTTAATTAAATATTTTACATTTTTCTAGAGTCACATGATCCTTTGAAGGCTCATCAGTTTATTACAAATTGACAGAAATCACAAGACCTCGTCCTCCGGGACGCTGTAGTGTTTTTCCTACGGAAGCTGAGAGCGGCAAAAGTGGCATCCTGATCAGGGACCAGGAGTCCGATTCCCGTTTTCTCATTTTACTGGCGTTCCTTCGGTTTGCGTGCGTTTTCTTCTCCTCCCTGATGACATCACGTCGTCTCCTCCTGTCCTTCAGGGTCTACGTTCTGTCAGCACGCCTCCAGCAGGACGTCTTCCACGAAGACCACCACCAACCAGGAGCTGCGGGCTCTGCTGAGCAACATCCACCTGGACTCCAGCGTTTCCAGCAAGAAGAGGAAGCAGCTCCTCAGACAGTTCCACCAGGCCCACCCGGAGGTCTTCAACCAGTACTTCGGTGATTCTGCACTTGGTGTCCTCTAGAAGTGTGATGAGATGATGTCACCGCCCGCCTCTGATGTTTCAACTGCAGCGCTTTTGCCTTTTATGCTAAATAGTTCAACTCATTTGGACATAAAGGTAACTGGCTTCAGATAAATGTTTGTGAGTGAAAATAAATCTGAGATTATTATTGTTCAAATAAAGAAACTATTGATATTAACTCTGCTGGGTTTCCGTTAAAGAACAGAAATACTGACTTTATTACGCTTGAGCGCTTTTTAATGCAACAAATTAAACGTAGCAGGCTGCAGGTAGGCCATCTTCATAAAAATAAATAATAAATCCATTATTATTTTTGGCATCGAAGATCGTCCTCCCGTTTTTGTAATTCTGTGGTGAGGTTCTCCGAGGTCCAGATTGCTGCATTTTGTTCCAAGATGCAAAAAAAACCAAAAAACAACCTCTGGAAGAAAAGCAATGAAGGACGGGAGCTGGTTGGGAAGAATGTGAGGAGTTATCTGTGACAGAAGAGCAGTTCTGCTGGATGGTTTAGAGACGGTGGTTCTGAGCAGAAGACAGGAGGCGGTGCTGAAGATGTTCAGATGTTCTCTGGGAGTGAGGAGGAAGGACAGGATTAGAGAGGAGACATCAGAGGGACAGTCCAGGTTAGACGTCCTGGAGACAAAGTCAGAGAGGACAGATTGAGATGGTTCTGACCCGTGAAGAGGAGGGATAGTGGATCTACTGGTAGAAGGATGCTGGAGATGAAGCTGCAAGCAGGAGTAGAAGGGGAGGAGCAAAGAGGAGGTTTCTGGATGGGGTGAGAGAGGACATGCAGTTGGTTGGTGTGACAGAGGAAGATGGAGACAGTCCATGGAAGAAGAGTTGGGAGTACCGGCCCGTAAAGATGGAGCAGAACTCACCAAACCCGAGAGGAATAAAGACTCTCCTCCACTTTAGTGCGACACTCAACGCTTTATTAACGTGTTTGATTGACAGTCACAGACAGGCATCAGTGTCTGATGGGTAATAACAGAGTTAACAGACGACGGCTCTCGGTGTTAAATATGTGAGCAAACAAGGTGCTGGTCAAAATACTCTTAACGCAACAACAATAATAATAATTTAATGAATAAAACGAGTAAGAATCAGAAGAGCAACCGTTCTGGTCGGTTCTGAACGCTTCCCTTCAGCACGGACTGGAAATGTCCTTTTATCATCGTCAACATCATCATGACGCCCGTCTTCTGTCTACACGGCGACTGTAGCTCAGTGGGCGGAGCCTACATGACATATGGTCCCCCCACGTCTCCCTGAGGGACGGGTCCCATGCAGGGAGATGATGTCACTATGTTGTACAGTGTATGACTATAAATGAAGCTTAAAGAATTTAAGCTCACTTTTGAAAGAAACTGCTACGTAACTTCAGAACCATCGGTCCAATTGTGTCTAAGTACAGCTCATATAAATCGACAGGTCGTTTTTGACACTTCGTTTAGTTTCTGAGCCCAGAAAAAAAGGCAAAAAATCCTCTTCTTCAGAACTGAAGAAGAGGATGGAGAACCGTGACCCGGTTGAATGAGAATCCACACAGACGTTATGGAATCGTCGTCGCGGCGTTCCACGCCATAACTCCAAAACTGTTCCATGGATCGTTTTAGAATTTTACAGCCACATAGACCCTGGTGGGAGGAAGAAGGGGATTGATTTTGGGAAAGGTCGGATTTATATTTCTAACACTAGGGGGAGCTCTATCTTCAAAATCTCAACCGTTGGTCCGATTTGGTCCGAAATGAGTGCCGTAGAGAATCTCAGTCCTGCTTCTAATACTGAAGACGACATGATGTGAGGAAACTAAGCCTGAGATCTTATTAAACAAGTAACACTGAGTTAAAGCCGCTGGTTTTATTTTGTTTTTGTTTTTTTATGACGTCGGCAGGAGGTGCACGCTCCTCGCTTTAGCAGGATTTGATCGCTTTAAAAACCATTAAAAAAAACAACAGCACACAAACCAAAGCAAACAGGTGAGACACGGGGGTCCGCAGCAGGAGCGCCCCCCCCCCGGAAGCACAGCCTATAGCGGACTAGTGAGCAGAAGTTTTTAAATACTCTCCTCTGCGGTCAGCTGCTTGTTGAGGATCTTTATGTAGTACGGGTTGTACACCATCTTGTTGAAGGTGATGAAGCGATTGAAGCGAACCGCCAGATCCTTCAGCTCTCTGCCAACGGGAGCCAGACCCCCGGGGAGAGGAGGAGGGGTCTTACATTGACTCGACTCCAGGAAAGCCAGGAGGTAGCTCTGGACCCGGGAGTCTGCGAGGAAGAGGAAGGGAGAGGATCTTTGTCGGCGTCGGATAAAGGAGTAGGTAGTGTGAGTCATCAGAGGCGCGGCTGTTCTTACCCATCAGCCGGCGGACTGTGTTGTCCGTCTGAGCGACGGCCGAGATCTGTCCCCTCAGAGCGCTCTTCTGCTCTTCAGAACTAGAAGAGTAGCCGTGTTGGCTGAGACACTGACTCAGCTCCACGCAAAACTTCTCTCCGATGGTCGCCAAGGCCTCCGCGGCATTAAAAGACCTGGAGACGGACAGAGAGGGGAACTTTTAGGATAAACCTGCACATGAATTCAAACGGGGTCCGGTTTAAGTTATAAAAAGTCATTTTGTTAATAAAGAGAGAATTGTTATTATTGTCTTTATTGTCCACACCGGTGACCATTTATTCAAAAATATAACCTCTAACACAATTTATGAAACTTTTACATTCTTGATAAAGGACAGAAAAATGATCACGTTACTTTAATAAAAGCTTGTTTTTTTTAATGATTTGATTTAAAGATATTGGGTATAGACAATAAAGACATTTCTTTTCATCTCATTTAACTACATCTTTTCTGTTTTTTTAAAGGCTGCCATTTATTCTAGAGGTTATAAAACTAAGATGTGTAGAAAATTCAAATGTATTGTGTTTCTCGTGGTTAGTGTTATACGTGTCATGTTTGGTGACAGACACTGTATAGAAAGTATTTTTTTTACGAGATATAATCCTGCCGGAAAAAAATGACTACCGGCAGACATATTTACGCTCCCTCTTCTTTCTGTTGAAGGAATAATAAAAGCTGCTGGATGCATCACTAACACAGGGATCCAGGCAAAAAAAACTATTTCATATTCATCAGCCGAAATACATTGATGTCAGAGAACAATGTTAAATGTCTGCCGTAACCTTTTCTTTCCCTTCTCTACCCTCTGCCTTTGTTTGCCATCCGTCCCCTTGTATACACAATATATTGTTTGCACAATACGTGCCATGTCCAATATGCTGCAATTTTGTTATCACAAATACATAAATTAATGAATTAATACATACAATTAGTTGCTTCCTACTTATTCAGGCGCCGAGTCTGTATCTATGTCTGTATTTCCCTACCCCGTAATCCCTCTCTGGTCATGCTTCTTCACTGTTTGTTTCTTTAAATGACTCAAACTGGTAGTTTGATGCAGATGTCGTGTTTTTTTTGCATCCGAATGGTCGTCACTAGCAGACAAAAAACAGGTCGCTGTTGCGGCTAAACTGTTAGCTCTATTGGCGACCATTTTACTCGCCATCTGGAGACCTGCAAATAAACCTTGGTGGTTATTCCGCCGAACAAAGACTCACAATCATCTCAGGCTAAGGAGGGAGAGAGGGGCTAATATAGTCTCTGCAGTATTGAACGATGGTTTTCACATCGCAGTATTGAACGATGGTTTTCACATCGCAGTATTGAACGATGGTTTTCACATCGCAGTATTGAACGATGGTTTTCACATCACAGATTTCCCTCATATGATGAAGGCCAAGGAGGAAAAAAGCTTCTGACTGAGGGACGTTATTCAAGGCTGCTTGATGACATCGTCAGTGGTTACAGCTGGTACTCACGGCGTGTGCATGTCCGCCAGCATGACACTGACGGTGTTTTTAAGAGTCTCCATCAACCCCTGCAGGCCGGAGATGGCCTCCCCCGTGGTCGTGTAGGCGACGAGGAGCACAGCGGAGAGCAGAACTAACTTCTCAGCCTCTTGTTGCATCTCTTGAAAGCGACCCTGGTCCATCAGGAACGTCTATGGAGAGCAGAAGAAGGGGAACAAAAGTCTTTAAGGGCACAAATCCACACAAGACAAACACAAAGGACAGAAATGATTGCACAACCAGAAAACGGACACCATGAGAAGCTTGAGGAGGGACGGTGTTTACCTCTGGGAATGGGTCCGAGGCATGGTTCCACCTCAGCAGCTGCAGGAATGTGTGATTATGTACATCAAGGCTGGAGACACCAGAACCATCAGCAGCAGTGGCGGCGGCGGCATTGGCAGAACAATCAGCGCTGGCCTCTCTCACGCACCTCGCCGTGTCCTGGAGCCACTTCTCGGTGTACTCTAAGGCATCTGGGGGAACACAGTAGATCATAGCAGGCAGTAGAACCCGTCCCCACCTCTTGGTGTGCTGTCACAAAGACACCAAACATCTACCATTCATTTGCTTCATAAAGAGACAGTTCAAAACTATAACAGTAAAAACTATTTAAGCAGGACATCCCATCGTTTTTCTACGCCAGACAGATATTTCACTGTCGGAATATATGAAGCTCAAAAGCATCAGATTCTTTCTGGAGCTCCACGTCCCAACAACGTTGTAGTTTGTTCTGAAACAGCGGTCCCACAGTTTTTAAGTGTGGGAAAAAAACAACTGTTTACAACAGACAGAGTCATTTCACACGACGTTACGTCCAACAAGAGCGAAAGAGCCGCAGGGGACAGTTCTCCACCCTTTTTCTGTTTACACCACACAGCCCTTGTTGGATAGATCAGAGGGGGAACCGTCTGGACTACAGTTATGGACCGGTTTGGGGTCTTTGTATGAACGCCAGTGAGACGAAGGAGCTGGTGACTGACCTCCATAAGAGGACCTGAGGTAAACCACTGGTGAACATCCAGGATTTGGACACTGAACAGGTGGACTTCTCAAATACCTAGAGGATAAACTGGACTGGTCGGACAACACAGATGTTCACTACAAGAAGAACCAAGGCTGCCTCCATGTTCTGAGGAGACTGATGTTCTACGGAAGACTCTGTTAAAGACCTTCTACGACTCTGTGGTAACATCCGCAATCTTCTAGGCTGTGGTCTGCTGGGGTGGAAGAAGCACAGAGGGGGACAGGAAGAGACTCAACGGGCTGACGTCCATCCTGGACCTCACCTCTCACCCCTCACATGAGACTGTGGGGCTCAGAGCTGCTTCACCCACAGCGTGAGACAGAGCGCTACCGCAGGACCCTCCAGCCAGGCAGCAGTGAGGCTGTTCAACGGCTCAGAGTGAATCTCTACAACCGTTCATCCACCTCATACAAACTCCACACTTTGTGTCCATCTGCCACTTTTAACGACTGCACATCAGAAGACTTGACTATTTTAACTTAAACTCTGCCGTGTCTGACTTCCTGTCAGCGGACACAACTCTCACATTGGTTATACAGGAAGTGAATGGCCCCGGTACCCCATACGCCCCGACTAACACCCACAGAAATCCTCAGGGGACGAGATCATAGGCCTTCTCCAAATCCACAACAAAACACACATAGACTAGACCGGCAAATTCCCACGACCCTACGAGCAAGTCTGCGAGAGTCAGAAGGTTGTCCACCGTTCCACGACCTGGAAGGAATCCGCCTATAGTCTGAGCCTCCTTTCCAGAAACCTGGAGTAAACGTTCCCAGGACTGCTCAGAGGTTTGATTCCCCAATAATCAAACCGGCCCCTCCAGTCTGGGACTCCACAGGTATTGTCCCCATCCACCACGCAACGTTGAACAAGTGTGTCCACCATGACGGAACAAAAATGTCAAAGCCCTCAGAAACTCAGGGAGAACCGAGAAACACCGGAGAAACTCCTCAACCACATCTTAACCACCTGACTGACGTCTGCCTGGCAGACGGAGAGATTTAGACTGGGGGTCCTTACTGGGATTCTTCAGCAGAAACTCGTTGAACTTGCTCCTCTCATACTCCACTCCTTGATGCGACATGTGAGGCCTGATGCTTTTGATGGCAAAGTTTGCCATGTCCAACTTCATGAGGTCCAGCACGGAGAATATCGCCCTAGGAGGGGAGGACAGAGGCAGACAGCGAGACGGAGCAGAGTGGGTGGGATGTTGGGGAATTCTAGCATATACTGCAGGTCCAAGTTAATCTAGAGGTTTAACTTTCATTTGGTCTGAGAGGACAATGACACCATCTCAACGGTTTGTCTCCGGTCTCTTGGCTTACTTGAGCAGAGGCACAATATCGGTGATCTCTTTGAGCTGTCGGACGTCCTTATCTCTGCAGGGGGCACACATTGAGCCCATCACCCCGACTATGAAGCGGGACAGCCGACTGATGTCCAGCGCTCCGTTGTCCGCCTGCTGCTGAATGAGAGGGATGTCCAGAGCCTCCTCGATGGACAAGTGCAGGCGACTGTTGCCCGACAGCAGGAACGACAGCAGCGTCTGGAAGAGGATGCAAGCAGGAGATCAAAGAAAATATGATTTATTTTTCTGAGAAATGAGGATCAAGGATGACTTTGTGAATCCCAGAGGGACAAGTTGTTGCTCAGGCAGCAGTAGATAAGACAACAACAAAACAACAACAACAATAAATGAACATCCAGACGTCAGGGAAATAATACAATAGCAATAATACAGCTACTTCTATGAAGTCAGCTGTTCTGGGATCAGATCCCAAAGTGACTCAATGATGAAGATGAATACAGTTAACTAGTTTCTCTGAGCTCAGAAATGAAACAGGACAGATTTCCTGGTGTCAATTAACTTCCCACAATCGTTTTGGGACTTGACGGATGAAAATCTGTGTTCTCCGCAAAAAGCTCCCCCCGAATGAGCGAAATAGGAACTATCGCAGTGACATCATATATATACATAAAGATCTCTGAGAGAGGATTAGGACATAATGGTCACTTTCAAAAATCTGTGTTTAATCACTGGAATATGACAGATTCATGTTTGATCTCCTCCTGTCGATTCATCTGCACCGAATTTGGACTAAATCGGACCAACGGATGAGAAATGTTTGCAGAAAACTTTTGGGAGATTTAGCGCCCCAAAGTGTTGGAAATATGGAACCGACTTTTCCCAAAATCCATCCAGTTCTTCCTCACACGAAGGTCCATGAGGATGTAAAACTTTAAAATGATACATGAAACAGTTTAGGAGTTATGGACCCGGCGACGACCCATCAGGGCGTACAATAAAAGAGAAACCAAACAGAATGATAATAATAAATAATAGAAAATATGGGCTTTACTAAAAAGGGTATAATAAATACATGCCAGCACACAGACGTTAAAAACTTGTTAGCGTGACGGGATCGTCAGCAAACTTGATAATGTGAAGTAAAAGAGGTGAGGAGAGAAAACCCTCTGGTGATCCGGTAGAGGAAAAAGAACCCCGGACCCTCAAACGTTGAGAACTTTCTAAGAAGTTGGACCAGGATCGAGTCTCTCTGCTGAAACATGGATCTGAATGCAGCTAAAAGTAGTAAGTCCACATTAAAGGAAATCTGATCATTCCGCAAATGGTCACAAGAGGGCGACATATTTGTGCGCAGTTCTTGGTTCTGACTGTACTGGACTGAAAACCAGGGAGATCTTTCACAGTCGGGTTTGTCAGCCTGTCGACACATTTACACAGAAACCGTGGGAGCGATCCAGATGAAACTTTGGAGCCGGGTTGGACTGACAGCGAGGAAGAACCCGCTCAGTTCTGGAGTTATTGTACTGAAAGGTTTTATGTATTGGGATAATTAACTAATTCTGCTGCATAACTATTAACAACATATTATTCATAAGTAAATGAGTCATAATACAAAATTGTTCTTTTCAAGCTATGACTTCAGTTGTTCCAGCATGTCGCTTGTTCAGAACCGACCCTAGAATCCGCTCAGAACTGAGCAGCCGGGTCGCAGAAGTGTTTTCCTTTTGTGCTGTTTGAGTGTCATTGTTGTTCAGGCTTTTTTAGTCATGGCCTCAATTCAGTCCCGTTCATTGTTGCGGAGGAACCCTGCGGTCAGACAGTCCGTTCTTTGATTGCCCCGGCGCTTCCGTGTGAGGTGACGGCTTCAAACGGCCGCGGCCCGTTTCGTTGTATAACCCGGAAAAAAAGATGTGAATTCACGGACCTGGTAATTCAGTTTGGGAGCACAGACATATAGAGAGAGAGAGAGAGAGACAGAGAGAAAGAGGGAGAGAAAGAGGGAGAGAGAGAGGGACAGAGACAGAGAGAGGCAGAGAGAGAGAGGGAGAGAGATAGGGAGATAGAGAGAGGGAAAGAGACAGAAAGAGAGAGACAGGAAGAGAGAGACAGGAAGAGAGAGAGACAGAGAGAGGGACAGAGACAGAGAGACAGAAAGGGAGAGAGAGAGAGGGACAGAAAGAGAGCGATAGGGAGAGAGAGAGAAAGAGAGAGAGAGAGGGACAGAGACAGTGACAGAGAGAGGGAAAGAGACACAAAGAGAGATAGGGAGAGAAAGAGAGAGCGGGACAGAGAAGGACAGAGAGATGGAGAGAGAGAGAGAGAGGGACAGAGGGAGACAGTAAGGAGAGAGAGACAGAGTGAGGGAGGAAGACAGGGAGAGCAAGACAGAGAGATAGACCGAGACAGAGAGGCAGAGGAAGAGACAGAGAGAGAGAGGAAAAACAGTTGTTAGATTTTAATGACAGCACCCCTCTCCATGAATGCCTTCCTGTTCGCCTGCATGAACTCAATTGCCAAAATAATGATTAAGCATTTAATTACAGAGTAATTACAAGTTTCCCCTAGATCGATCCAAGTGTCCCAAAATGCTGATGTGCCCAGTTTAAAAACAGGCGACAGACCAAATGGAGATTTCTAGACGAGTTCATAAGAATTTTGCTCTGAAAGAGGAAGAGAAACATCTTTGAAGAGCAGAAATAGAATACAACAGAAAGGACTTCATTAATTCCCCGCGAGGAAATTTGGACGTTTCAGCAACTCCAACGGTAGAAAACAAAAGTAGGATGTGAGTTTTATTCTGTGATGATTCATTTTCAAAGAAAACTGGATTGAATCACATGCAACGCTCCAATCTATGATGTGTTTAATTATACGTCAGTCAGATTTAGCTTTGTGGATTGGTTTGGCGCTTCTGCCAATGGAGAGGTTTACGTGGACGTCAGGGCAGGGCATCATCTTTGGCGCGCTGATGTCACTGATCATGGCGGACAGGACTCGGATGTACGAAAAAGAAAAAAAAATGAAAAAGAGGAACGCGAAAGGGAGACCATGGGAAAAATGCAGAAGCTTACTGGGTTTTTCAAACCAGTCGTTGATGCTTCAGCATCTGCCGCACCATTATGAAGCACATGAGGTGGTGAACCTTGTAGAAGTGGACAACCTGCTGGAGGAGGCTGCCTCTGCAGCAGCTAGCATAGCATGAACCCCCTCGTATCTTTCCTTGACCATTTGTGAAGAATTGATCCACCTGATGGGTGATGGAGTGCTGTCAGAGATTGTCAGTGCTGTTAACATGGCCAAATACTTTTCAATTAGCGTTGATTCAACTCCCGAAGTTTCACATATCGATCAGCTACAAGCTCATCAGGATACTAGCTTAACTCAAACCCAAGGGCCCCCCCACCCCCCCTAAGTCCGGCCCTGGCCACAGTAGACCATTTTCAGCATTTGCTGAAAAAGTTAATGCTGGTTCCGATAAATCGCATTCACAGAGCTGTTTGGGAGCATGAGGGAGACCTAAACCATGTTCAGAAGATGGTCGGAATATTGTGGCTACTCTGGATATCTCCTTCTTCGAGTCATCAGCGCCGCTTTGTCCCTGAATGAAAGTAAAAACTCTGGACTCACCTGTTTGATCTCAGCCAGAAGTTTGATAGCGTGTCCGTACGAAGGCGGATCCCCCTTCAGCTGATCCTCCAAACAATCCCAGAATGCTTTGTGCATTATTTCCTTCACTTTGAGCTCCAAACTGCACAGGAGCACAAGAGGAGGGCGCAAATGTTGACTTCCACCACGAGACAGAACTCACCCAGAACCTGAAGGACTCAGATGAGAGTCGGTAGATCCGATCGGTCTCACCTCCCTTCAGGAAGCTCTGCAGGTTTGATCTGAAAGGCTTGGTTGACCATTATCTCATGGGCCAAGGCCATGTTGGTGACGTCTTTAGCCACCTCCCTCAGATCCTCCAGAGAGACTAACTTGACGGGCCCGGCTGTGAGAACCAAAAATATATGATTACAATGAATGAGTGTGGAGTCCACCCTCTTTTTCCACGAGAGTCATATTACGAGGGTCAATATTTCGTTTAGGTGCAAAGACATATTGAGGAAACTGAGCAGCCATCTTGGATGTCTGACCCAGTGGAACCCAGTCTTTAGTCTGGTCCGTTTCTCTGTGTTATTGGACTACATCTCTGAAATGTCTAACCTTGAGGTGGTGGAGGGCTCCCTCTGTGTAGACTCTCACTATTTGCCCGGACTCTCTTCCTCACCGTCTCCTCGGAAGCATCCTGCTTGGTCTCCTCCTCCGGCTCCTTGTTCCCTCCATCGTTGCGGTGGTCTGCCTCTTTCGGCATGCTATGGTCTGCAACATAACAAACGTTTGTTTCAAGTTACACTTTAGTTTAAAATGCTGCTAAGTGCTGAACGTCAATAAAAGGTCAAGTGACAAACAACCGTCAGCCATAACATTAAAACCACCTGCCTAATATTGTTCCTTTTTGACAGCTAAACAGCTCTGCAATGCGCTGTGTGTTCTGACACTTTCCAAGAACCAGCAGCAACTGTTTTTCAACAATTAGTACTACAGTAGGTCTTCTGTGTGACAACACTAACAAGCCTTTGTTCTCCACATGCATCAATGAGCCTTGGGTGCCATTGACCGTGTTGCCAGTTCAACAGTTATCCTTCCTTACCTTCTAACCTTTCTTTGACCTGTTTGGAGACGGTCCGACCAGTTGTCTAAGCCGTCACCATTTGATAAAAACGTGCACATCCTTAACGTACCTCATTTTTCCTCCTTACAATATATCAACTTTAGGAGAAAATGTTAACTTGCTGTCTTAATATATCCATCCCACTGACAGGTGCCATTCTGAGGAGATAATCAATGTTATTTAGACTTCACCTGTCGGTGGTTATAATGTTATGACTGAATCCTGTATGTGTTGTACGTAGCTCTATCGTTGATTTCCCACAGTATTTCATGTTAGGGTAAAGGTATAAGGAGAGATTGTCGTGATGCTGACGTCATCTGTACTGGCTGGAGGAGAGAGAGGACAGTCAAAGCGAGGCTAATCTGACTTTAAACAAAAAATATACAAACACCAAAAAAACTTCCCGGTACCCTGGCTGCTATCACAGTCTGCACTGCAGCAAAGTTACTAACCTTGTAGACGGTGGACCAGCTGACAGATGGATTGTCTAATGTTAGCTTTAGCCGAATACGACTCGCTGTCAACAACAACACAGCCTTACGTCACAGCAACTCCGTCATAATGCGCCTACAGCCCAAATATTATCTTCAGGGTTGTATTTACAACTTAAACACTGACAGACTCCGTGTCCGACGGAATAAGTGGCTCTTTTTGGATCCAGAACACGCGAGTTTATTCACGTAGCAACTCTCCTCTGGCGAGATGCTCACCAACGTGCTCTTCCGTTATTGGGCGGGGCTTACGTGACGTCAGCGACGCACCCTCAACCACATATGGCAAGCTCCTTTAACACTTATTTGCGGAACTGGATATTTCATTAACTGCAACGTAATTTCTAATTGTAGGTGTCGATTAAATTATATTCAATAGTTCCAGTTGCAGATATCTACTTTTGAATTCTGATGAATCATAATTTCAATGTAATATATCTTTAATCCGCTATAATTCAAGATGTCCACACTGTCCTTATTTAGGTATGTTAAATTTAGTTTAGACTTTTCATAGTGACGTCATATATATCTTTAAGTGGAATCATGACGTAGTAGACATATACAATTATAGTTTTGACTAGGTGAAATGAAGTTGCAGATAACTTGAATAAAGGTTTGCGTTAGTCACAAGAGTCGGAGAAAGGCGGTACAAAATAAGCCATTTATGGAAGACAAATATATAAAACGTGAAAAAAAAAAATATAATTCGAAGGATACTTTTCATCCTGTTTTTATGTATTTTTAAGAATTAAGTACATAAATACGGGGTGTTTAAAAATATTTTAAATGCAAGAATGGCTCTGACTCTTATTATCGAGTATTGATATTTATTTTTATTTATTATTTATTGCTATAGACCCCTCAATGAGCTGTGTCTTTAAATAAAGTTTTGAATTGAATTGAAAAGTATAAGATACTTTTCAATTCATACTGAAAAATGAATACTTTTATCTTATACTTTTAGAATATATAAAAGTATAAGATAAATTCAAGATGAGTTAGAAGAATGGTAAAAGGAAAAAATAACTAAATACTAAATGCTTTCACTGACAATGACGCCAAATGTTAAAGTGTATTAAACAGTTACACTTAAGAATATTGAGCATATTTTGAATAAAGTTCAACAGATGACTATATAAGAAACACGCTGAGGCAGAGTTTTAGACATAACACATCTAAACGTATTGAATTGAGTTACATATCACGGAAGTCAAATGTTTTCACTCAGCTGTCAGAGTGTAACATTTATAGACGCAGTGGTATTTCACCCTCTCTCTCTCTCCTCCCCTACATTCCACACATGCGGGGAAGCAACAAGCTCGCGCAGAGCTAACGTTAGCAGTCAGTAGCTACGTGAGACGGGGACGCGGTGCATTATCATGCAAAAGTTTAGAAACAGAGACCCTCGACCCGAGTAGAGACAGAAGCCACACTTTGAGAAACCCGAGACGACTGTGGAAACCATGGGTTACGACTGGTGTCCGTTATAACCTGTTACTCGTGTAATTTGACGCTTCAAATGTGTGAAAAGTCGCTCGGTCTCTCCTCGTCGTTGAACAAGATGGCAGCAGCAGCGTTGCAGGATTTGACTGTGGTGCCGCTCCTCGTAGTTGGCCTGTTCCTTGACGATGTGGGTGATATGCTTAACAGGTCTTAGGGAAGGTAGGTCGCCTTATTTGACTGAACTGACAGTCAAATACTTTTTTATGTATGTGTTTAGTGCATCATTTCACGTGGAAAGGACGCAGCTAGCGTGTTGCTAACTGGTTAGCTAGTTAACTTGAGTTAGTTTCGTATGGCAGGAAGGTGCTTATTCTATCTAAAGAGGAACTAGAAAGCACTCTGACCAACCTCCGCCCAGGCACAACGTTTACCCAAGGTAGACATTATTGGCGTCACAATACTTAAAAACTGTCCTATCTCAACATGATTAAAAAGCATTATGACATCAAGTCTTATGTCATGACGAAACGTCACCAAAATTTAATAATCTCTAGGATATACCAAAACCTAACTCTGGGCAAAATTTTATGACGGTCTGTAATATTATGAGTTAAAGCAAAGAAAAACTCCCTGAGTGCCACATCGTGACGAAAATAATATGAAAACACGTCATAATGTAACTTTGCCAAAATGAAATCACTTCTATAAAAATGCCAAAATTCCCTTTTGGGTAAACTTTGTCCGTTCGTTTTTACGCAATCTAGCTAAAAAATGTACAAACCGACTTAAAAACAAAACCTCCTTGGTTAGAGGTGGTAGCTAATAGATTTGAAGTTCTGCTGCATGTGGACACTGTTTTTTTTAAACATTTGCATAGACTGTTTGCCTGCAAGACGTCACCCTGAAAAGATTTATCTAAGAGATTTGGGAACGGTTAGTTTTAATTTGGTAACACTTGCTTTACAGTTATTATACGTTTTGTCCTATCTATATTGAATTTTAAGAAGTTACACTATGTTCCATAAAGTGTATGGCACCCGTTAATTATTATTTTGCAGCCTGTCACTTGCAATATAATATTCAACAGGTGTCTCTAGCTGGTGTTTATGGGAGCTGAGTGTGGCCATGTTGGCAGATATTTATTTATGGCTGTTTTCCTGTGACAATGAGTTTATCTCCTTATTATGAAGAAACAAGCGTACATTTTGCGAAGTTATTTTTTTCTTAATGTTCATCAGAGGTAAGGAGTGACATAGCTATAGCTAGTGGTTTAAAATGAAAATGGCAGATTATGGAGATTCAATATTGGTGAAGTCGCATGACGGCACAATCTGGATGTTAAGTGAAGCACCAAAAATAAGAGACTAACGGCATATGAAAACAACTGGTAAAACAACAACTACGGAAATCTCTGCTTCCGTGGCTGTTCTATGTCTCTCGTATCTCAACTGTTTCCATGATTTATCAGCAACAAATCGCATTTACAGCTGGCTTCCTCTACCACAACGACACACACACACACACACACTCAGACACACACGTCTGTGTCATGGCTCTCGTTTCAGTCACTCTGTTCGGTATCGGGCTACATAGTTTGACAGTGTCCCCCAAAGAGAGATTGGTAAGACAGCTTTGCCGGCGCTCTCTGAGTGGCATATTTGCATCACACCACCCGTTAGGTGATAGTTTCGTCATCGAGTTTATATCGGTATTTGCGAAGGCTGGTTATTGCTAGAGGTGAACCGATTGCAATTGCCAATGCGCCGACCAGCCTACCAATTGTATGACAATTCGAAGTGAGAATAAAACTTTGCACGCCTTGTCCAGTCCATTATATGTTTGCTTTGTTCAAGGACTTCAGGGTTTGTGGCTGACTCTGAGCTCCAGCTAGCTTTGGCCACTTAGCCCTTTCTCTCTTAGTCGTTAGCTTCTCAACTTGCTATGTTCCTTGGGTTGATTCATTTTGAAGTGTGTGATTAAGTTGTTGTTCTGAATGTTTTCGTAGTTGAAGAGATCCTTATTTTGTCCTTACTGGTGTTATAAATTGCGAGCTTTGTGTTTTCTGGTTTACTTGTGAGATGTTTGAGCCGTGTTTGATCATGCTTGGTGTGCATGTACGGCGCACGCCTGCACCCAGCCTCAAGTGAGTCTGATCGGCAGATTTCATCAAAGTAGGCTTCCTGGTGCCAATCGATCTATTCGCTATTTATAATTGTCAAAAATAACGACAATGGTAAAAGTTAATTTCTAGTATGGGTATTTCTATCAAAAATGATTGTAAATAATTGTCAGTCAAAAGTCGCCAAAGAGTTGCAGCTAAAAATTCAGCAGTCAATGTAAGTCTGCAAACTGTTAACTATAATCCTTCCTCTTTGTTTAACAGTGTTTGTCCCTTTTTTGTTTGCTTTGCTTTTGCGCCACATTGTTGACGTCTGTCAGTATTTTTCAGGCGATTTCATATGACTGGTGTATTACGTCTTTGTACTTTATCAACTGTACCGACCTCATTGAACTTGTTGAAAAATGTTACCAGACACCGGTTAAATCTGGTATAAATGCTGAGTTTGTACTTTGATACACGAGTGAAAGACTTTTTGCGGATGGGAGTCACAGAGGAATGCCCTCTGGGTAAATCTGACTGTTTTAGTTAACAAAGTTTTTCAAAAGTGGTCGTTACTCTGAAACGTAAAGATCCATATTCACTTGAAGGTTGTGCAGTTAAATATTGGTATGCTGGTTTTATTGCATAACCCTAGTATGTGAAAAACTTGTAACTGTGTGTGGTCAATAGAGAAAATCTTGTATTAGACATGCAGTCATCCCTCATTGCAAATGTAAAAGAGGAAAATTATTAGCTCCGACAGTTCTTAGAAAACCCCGTAAGCTTTGTGGAAGTTCAGTTCTATAAAACAGCAGATTTAGCCTAGAACAATAATATTTCTCTATTACACAAGATGCAAGATTAGCTACGAAAATATTCTATTCATACCCCCGGGGAGGAAATTCCAGTGTAGTCTTTATTCAAGCAGTATTTTCTTGTACGTAAAGATATAAAGTAGTTCCAATAAATAATATTTAATAATGCCAAAGTTGCCGGAAATAATTGAATTAGAATGAGATTCTTGGGTTATTTTGACCTTTTACCTGCTGCAAGAAGTATAAGAGAGCTGAGGCCTGTCTGGGGCAGTAGAAGATGATGTTTTTCTGGTACTGAGAGCTTTAGTAGGACAGTCAAAGAAAGGATCAGTTGAGTGAGAATACAAGAAGAGACAATCCCCTCTCAGGTTACCACCACCTTCCCCTGAAATCTTAAAAAGGTCATCACCGCACCTTAAAATACAATTCTACTAGAAGAGATCCCACAGGCTGCACCTTTAATCCTTAGATTGATTGAGAGGTTAGGTTACAAGAGTGATCTTAATTTCTGTTGTCAAATCCTTCCCCTCTCATGACATGTTGTTACTAGTGAAGTGTGTTGTGTCGTCATGTTGACTTTAAAGGCCCACCCCTTTGCTTGTCTGAGCCTGTGTGTGGAAGCTTCACGAGCTGGGAAGGTCACTGGCTCTCAGCAGGCCTGCCTAGTGTAGCAAAACTGTGTGCGTCAACTAGTCAACTAGCTTCGGGAGTGTGTTTGTGCATGATTTGTGATCTAGTTTTAAAACAGGAATCACCTGAGTCTTGGTGCAAATCCAGTCAAGCACAATCCATGACTGTGTTTAGAAATATTCAGGAAGTGCGGCTGAAAGGCTTGGCCTCTGTCTTTTACCATGGTGTCAGGACTTGCTGCAGGGAGAGGAATGTAAAGATTTAAAGAAACTAAAATACTGTGGCAGAGTATAAACTTTCTGAGAACATTTTTTGTCGCACTCGGTCATGTGTGATACTCTGACAATGACGTTCTTAATTACGTTTATACGGCTTAACAGGACGTACTTATTTATATGTCCATGCCACAGGAGACATGTGGGGTTCACTTCAATCGTCCATTTGTTTCCGTCCATGTTTCCTCAAGAAGGGCTTGACAGAATTTAGTTAAATTTCAAGCATTCTTTGTAGGGCCGTAAAGGTTTGCATTTCTTTATTGTTTCGTACTTTTCTCTATGTTCACATTGAACTTAATTTTTAAAAACATACAGAGGTGACTATCAATGTGTGAGACCGCTCAGATAGTGGGACATTTTAGCAGTTGAAAATGGTCCCAAGGAGTGACTTTTGTTTTTAGGTCAAGTTTTTGAAAATTTCACTTGTATTTTGCTGCTGTGTGTTTTCCAGTGTACACACAGTTAACATAAGCTAGTAGGGCCGCAACAATTGCATAATTCTATCTGATTAATGGTCATACAATTATTTTTCTTCCGTTGTGCTACTACTATGATTGTATGTGATAAAAGCTTCTTGTATTTCATCCCATAGTTATATTATAAGCCTAATAGCTTTGTAATAATAAAACCCCCCACAGGAAGAAGATGTATTTAATGTTATTTTTGTATTTATTATATCCCTAAAACATTTCCGATATGAGGGGGAGCTTTATCTCAAAAAGATTTCCGGCCATAATTTCGCAACACTTGGTCCGGAGTCCAAATTTGGTTAAATGAATCAAGTCAAGGAGATCAGTTTAACATTTTACCCAGTGTTAGGCTTTGGCATATCCTATAGATGATTAAATTTTGGTGACGACGTTATGTGTTTCGCAGAATAAAAAAAAAAAAGAGCCACTTGTGAGGTCAAAATGACTTGTCACAGAGTGGCATTGTGACCTCACAAAAAGTCATTGTGACTCCCAAAATGTCATTGTGAAGTCACAATGACTTTTTGTGAAGTCACAAAAAAGCCATTGTGACTTCACAAGTCACAAGCCAGTCACAATGTTGCAAGATGCTTTCTTGAAACTATTACTGGCTGTGTTCTTTTGATGTTCCTTTGGGAGTGGAGCTGGGTGGTCTGTGGGCTAGAAAGAGACGCTGAAGTGGAAGGCGCGAGAGACGACCGGCTACGGAGTATTTGAGAGATACTCTGAAAGTTTGTTGGAGATGTTATTAGATTTAGAGGTTGGTATAACTCAGACATTGATGGAAGAATCTGCTTGAATTGTTTCTAAATCGTTAGTACTGTTGAACCTCGTTCCTTTGATGTTTTACACTCGAGAGCAACAGGAAATAACAAAACAATGTCTTAAGATTTAGACTTAAATAATCTTCATGTTCAACGTGCTGAACACCTGACAGGAATGCGAGAAAAAGAAAAAAAATTAGGGATTAGCCATTGTTGGTGCTTTGAAACTTAAAAAGCTTGATTGTAGACAAATGTTTATTTGCAGGTTACAAAAGATTTGAATGTAAACATAAAAAAACACCATTTGTCCAAAAGGGGGAAGGTAGGATGAAACCCACCTATTTGTTTTCATTATTGGTGTTATTGTACAAGAAATCTCCAGTTTAAGTTCTATAAACTAGGTATTAACAAAAAAGACGAATTAGGCCGGATTAGGGTTCTTTAGGATGAGTCTTTATAATCTGGCAGTCGGGGCGCCCCCCCCCATCCCTCTGTATGGTTTGCCAGATGGCAGTAAAGTAAACATGCTGTAAGGGTCATTATCTGGGGGAACTGACTTAGTTGAACTTTAGAATACAGCAAAACAGCCACCAGAACATCTCACCGAGGTTTCCTTTGGCTCATTTAATGTATTTTATTAACTCTGACTTGAATGTGTTTTTAAAAATAATACTAATGCTGAAAAACCCATGCAGAAAAAAATATTTATCAATGAATTGGAACAGGTGTATGGGTATATTTGTAAAATGTCCATGAGTTACAGTGCATTCATCTCTATCTTGTTTCATTTCCACTTAAGAACAGCTTGATTTGTGAGATACGGCGGGCTTCCCCCCATCTCTCGTTACGCCAGTTTCCCTTCCAGTAAGGGAAACATGGTGGGGGTGTATTCACTTTTGCAGCTTTATGACTACTTTATTTAGAAAGCAATCGCTGTGAGGAAGACGTTGATGTTTTTTTTTAACATTAACCAGTTCACTTCACTGCGCATAAAATTTGGTTAATGGATTTTTCCATGGTGACTTTAAACTGTGGCTGTCAGGATTCACAATAAGGTTATCATGGCAAAAAATATAACTATAAAATTAACTTAAAATAAAATGGCTCCATATCTATCAGGATTACGGTAACGCCATGAAACAAAACAATTAAAGGAATATCCTGAAAGGATTTCATAACTACTGCATCATGTTTGATAGAAAAATAACATTATTTACATGTTGTTCTACACAGGTTTTGTGGGAAAGGACCAGGAGGACTCTATTTGGCACTGTTGAATAGCCAGTGTACCCAAAATGTTCCAAAATTTGGATTTTCATAATCCCAATTGTAGATCTATCGAGAAAAATGAGTTAATTCTTGCATGGTGGCTCAGGGCTTCTCATGATGTTAATCAATTATGTTGACAAAGTCTAATCTTTGAGCCTTGTGGCCTGTGCTTCATTTAGGTATGGCCTCACAAGTCTTGGTCTGCACATCACACCCGCACTCAGCTCAGACAAGTGCCTTAGGAACCAGCAGCAGTGGTACCAGCAGAGACAAAGACAAAGCTCACAGAAGTAGCAACACCAGCCGAGCCTTTCAGCACCGACCCACACACAAGACCTATGTGATTGGAGTCAACTACGGTATCGCCTATCCCAACAACGTGAATCCATCCTCAGCTGGTGCTGATTCAGGAAGACCGCAAAGGGAACTACAATTCGCAGAGGGGGAGGACTGGGCATTGCAGGTTGCCGGATTACAGAGAGAAGAGGGCTGGCAGGGACAAGGAGAAAGACCAGCTAGGATCAAGGAGAGTCTTGGCCAGAGCAGAGGTCCACAGGAAGGGTTTCGTAGGACAAACGGAACTCCATCAGGAGGTGGCCTAGACTGTGGGCTACTGAGAGCCTGCAACAGGGCAGAGGAGGAAGAGTGCAGAAACAGAAGAGTGCAAGCAAGTGGAGGATACGTCAACCTTCTAGACACAGGTGCCACCCAGAGATGTGAACAGAAGGCAGCGGAAGGTGGAGAACATCCGCAGGAGAATAGCTGCGTTGGAACAATGCAGATAGTGGAGGAGGTATCTGCTCGGCCTTCACTTCCTCCTCCTGTGGCCATGTCGCAAACCAGCAAAGGGAACAATGCAGACACACTCAGAGTAGTGGGTGAAGGGACACTTCCTACCAAACGCGGCGTAGGAGTCGGGAAGGATGGAACCGGAAATGGGCCAGAGGGCAGCACCGAGGCAGTGGCAGCAGCCACAGTGAACAGAACCGGCTCAGGGGATGGAGACTATCAATTGGTTCAGCATGAGATTCTGTGCTCGTTGAAGAACACTTATAAAGTATTGGAGTTTCTGGGTCGTGGCACCTTTGGTCAAGTGGTGAAGTGCTGGAAAAGGGGAACGAATGAAGTGGTGGCTGTTAAAATACTGAAGAACCACCCGTCATACGCACGTCAGGGACAGATAGAGGTGAGGTTTTGTGTTTTCTCTTTTAAGCGTGGGACAAAAACACTGTCAGTGTTAGAGCTGCTGTCTTTCCAGCAGGGGCATCTTGTTGCTTCCGACTTCAAGCTTTAAAACAAATACACTGTTTCTCATGCTAATTCAACCTGTGGAGTAGAAAGACGTATTTGTTCAGTTTGAGGTTTTCCTTCTACTGAACCTCTGTTATTGTCTTCCTTGTTTGTTAAACCCATAGGTGGAGATTTTGGCGCGGTTGAGCAGTGAGAATGCAGATGAGCACAACGTGGTCCGTGCTCTGGAGTGCTTTCAACACCGTAGTCACACCTGCTTGGTGTTTGAGATGCTGGAGCAAAACCTTTATGACTTTCTCAAGCAGAACAAATTCAGTCCACTGCCACTCAAAATCATCCGGCCTGTTCTGCAGCAGGTAAAGTGACGTCTGTCGCAGATACACACAAGAGGCCGATTTAGTGGTTGAGGGCTCCAGTCAGAATATAAGTGTTGTTTAAAGTTCCTCTTTACGTCAATCTTTGCAGGTTGCAACGGCCTTGAAGAAGCTGAAGTCATTGGGTCTAATCCATGCCGACCTGAAGCCAGAGAACATCATGCTGGTGGACCCGGCCAGGCAGCCCTACAGAGTCAAGGTCATTGACTTTGGCTCAGCCAGTCATGTCTCCAAGGCTGTTTGTTCCACTTACCTGCAGTCCAGATACTACAGGTGAGGACTTCCACATTGAGTCAACGCTGTAAACACAAAGAAAAATCCCCCATCAGTTTTGGGATATTTTCTTACTTTCATGCATCTTTTTTAAGTCGTGATTTGGACTCCCCCTGCAGCGGGCGAGGCTTCAGTTGTCTGCAGACATGTTCATACTTTTGAAATTTTCTGTGATCAGTAAAACGTACGAGAGTTTTTTTCTTTGTCTTGATCTAGAAATGCTTTTGTTTGGAATCGGCGTTCGCGTTGTTAAGTTATCCGTCCAACCGCAGGTATAAGCATAAACTTTTCTCTTTTTTTTGTTCCTTTGGGTGAATTCGATAAGTGGCATTACCCCAATGACGGAGCAAAAATATATTTCAATTTTATACCACTGCCAAGGGGGTTACGTTTTCCCCCCTGTGTGTTTGTCCATCTGTTTTTATTTTGTGAGCAAAATCACGGAAAAATGACAGAACACATTTTGGTGACGCAGAATTTAAAATGAAAAAACAAAACAATTTGTAGTAGTGACATCACAGTGTGGATATTGATGGCTTTGTTCCTTTGATTATGGGGGTCGAGATTGGGGTCCACCTCGCCATGCATTTTTACAAACAATCGAGAACAAGAGGACAAGATACTTAAACTCCTTTATTTGAGGCAGCAACTCCCTCCCAGCATGGAGGGAACAGTGCATTGTGTTCTGACAGAAAAACATGGACCTCAGATTTTGAAGAGCTGACTCACTAACACCAACTTAAACATTTTTGTCCCCATCTTCCTTGAACTAACCTGTAAATGATGTCTATGAACATTTTCTACTATTAAACATCTTGCTTAAAATATCTCTCTGTTTCACTATCACAAACACGACTCTATAGACACCATAATCACGAGGTGGCATCAGCTGAGGACAGCAAAGCTAGTTTTAACTTGGCGTTTCTTAAGAGCTAAACAACAATCCTACGACCTGACCACGTTTGCTCTCTGTTCAAGAGACTGGAACCAAGCAATTTGACTTACTGTGGATGTTTTTCACGGACACTGGCATACCCAATCACGCCGGAGAAGGAAAGCGTGAAGCCTAGGAAAGTGGGCGTAGGGGTGGGTTTCACTGGTGGGCCAGTTCAAGATTGTTTTTCTTTTCTTTTAAAGTTCATGAACACAACTGTGTTATGCAGTGTTAGCTCTGGTTTTACAGCCCCTTTGGCTTGTGGTTGGTAACAAAAACAGAGTCCGGGACAACTTTGAAGCTTATTGCGGAGTGGCTCCAAGAGAAAACAAAGATATGCTTCTAGCAGGACGCAGGTTCTCCAGCATGTTGTCATGCTGCTGTTGCTACACGACCAACAACAGACTACAAATCCCATAATCTCACAGGTAATCAATAACCATATGGCCACATTCTTAAAGGGCCAAACGTATGTTGTACCAAACTGTGCCCCGAGTTTCATGAAGCGAGTGTACAGATTTACGCATGGCTCTTGTATTTCCCCTCATCTGACACTAGGGGAGCACTTTGAGGTGAATTAATACATCTGCTGTGGCAAAACATTGTTTTCCAATGCGCGTGTTTTTGACTTTCATCGTCGTCACTGAATCCTAAAAACGCTGTCAGCCCTTTTGTCGCAGGGTCACGAATTCCGATAAGCAGCCCCCCCTAGAGGGGTCAGATGATCGAAAGGTCTCCTGGCGCGTCAGAAATGTTGGCAGGGTCTGGACGCGATCCTCTGACGGAGCGTCTGAGTTTCCATGGTGACATGACACTTTGTAATAATAAAAACAATAAGTTGTAAGTACGTGAGTAAGTGCAGTGTGAGGCTAATAAGAAAGGATGAATAAGAGGCTTACAGCTGTTAGAGTGGGGCTCACTATAAAATTATATAGTGGTAGTATTTTGTAGTTCAGAAATTAGATCGCATAAACATCTAAATTATTAATTATCATTTTTTTCATCTGCTTTTACCTTGTAGCACTTTGAGATTTGATCTAAATGTAAAGTGCTTTATAGATTAAATGTATTATTATTATTATTATTATTACGATTAATCGCCCGGCCCTATTATTTTGTGTCATTGGCGATTCCAACCCCAATTCTTGAGCTGCTGCAACCATTCATCAAGTTTGTTAGTTTTTAGTTGCTGAGATGGAAACACGTCTCCACACTGTCCCAGTTGCTATTTTAACCACTTTTACGTGACAATTATCATATCTAAAAACTTTGTTGTGCTTGCTTAGGTTGCCTTTGTTTTATTTCAGAATGTGTTTGAAGAGCCGACATAATCAGTATTAGACACACGAAAATGAAAAGAAACCCGGAGGGCACAACTGTGTCCACTAAGTGATTGAGCCAGATGGGGTTAAAAATTGTTAATCCTTGTGTCTCTATTTGTTTCCCATGGGGCTTATTGAAAACCTTACCTCCACCTTTATTTGTTATATAATGTGAAGTCCTACGTACAAACCTGCATTCTCTGATTAGGAGCTTTACCATCTTTTCTTTGTCTCTTTGCTTGTCCTCTTTGTCTTCGCCTCTGTCTTTCTCTTTGCCAAGCCCCCCCCACCTCACTTGTTCCTGCACTCAGGCATTCTGGATGCATACCTGCATGAATGTATGTCTGATGTATGTTCAGCACGTCCCACCCATGACCTCTGACATTCTTACGTAACACAAAGAGGAACTGTGATGTTTACGTGAGGAACAGTGTCATGAAATGTTGTAGGCTAGGGTGTGAGGGGGAAAAAGTGCGCTTAGGAAATGCAGCGGTATTGTGAAAAGGACACGTTGTTCTGCTAAAGCTCTTCATTGAGTTAGTGGTGAACTCTCATTACACCACACAATTCATCAACAACCCGCTGTGGATAAAAGAAAAGAATTACACACTGTAAAAAAAAAAGAGAGAAAAAAGAACATCTGAGCTTTCTTATTTATGGAATAACTTAATTATGCATGTGGAAGTTAGTCACAGGTGGCATGTTCTGAGATCCCTTCTTCTTTCCAAGGAAACAATATTTCCAGCCAGCTTAATGAGGTTCGGTTAAACCCTGCAGTTCTTCAAACATTGGGCCATTTATGACAAAGATGCAGGTTATTTCTGCGGGTCATGCAGAAATAACCTGCACACACCCACCATTCCTCTCTTTGCACTTTTGCTTTTGTTGCCCTGTGAAGAACAAAACCTTTCTCAGTTATATCCACTATAATTCCTGCAAATGGTGTATAAATGTAGTCAAATATTAAGAGGCTCCTGTTCTGAAGCAAACCTCTTTAGACCAAATGTAACCCGAGAAGCCTCGGAGCACCAGAGGGCCCTTGTTAACCCGGAAACTTCTCTATTTTCGCAAAAAGAAAACACTTTGTAGCCTCCCTTCTCAGAGACTATGATGAGCGGATCTATAAGCTGTTGCATAATACAAAGGCTCTGCTCTGAAGTTGACCTGGTTGTTTGAGTATGGGTGTGTTTTCACGTTGGCTTGTGTGTGTTTTTGCCTTGGATCAGCGCCAGTGGCAAGGCTGAGATCATAGTTCAGGGAAAATGGACTGGCGCTGAATTTTAGGGAGGTTATCCAGGACACAATTGTATGTTTTAAAAGCCCACATTTAAATCCAGGAAATAGCACTCAGACATTCCTGTGCGTCTGGGTTTACTCGTATGTGTGCTCCGGACCAAGCTACAGCTTCCACGCCGGTGCTCAGTTTATCGTAGCATGTCTCACATTTGTTCAGAATTTTGAAGACTTAAAGGTCCAGTGTGTAAAATTTAGTGGCATATACCAGTGACGGTCCAGATTGCAACTTATTTTACTCTTCAGCAAACACATTGCTACCCAAGAAGCTAGGGTGGCCGTTAGGTTTGAAAAGAACCCGAGGAAAAGAAGCTTCCTTTAGATAAATATAAAATAAAGATTAGTTTCCAAACTAACATTTAAAAATGAACAGCATTTGAAATGATGGATCTTTAGACAAACACTCACCCGTACTTAGACACTCTTTATGTTCCTCCCATTCATAAAGGCAGCTGCTGCCTACGTGTTCTCCTGTGTGTTAGTTTGTGTAAAGGTGGGCCCAGATATTGGCTTGATTAGATAAATACCAGTGTTCATAACAAGAAGTCGTAACGCCGTTTTGCACGGCTCTGTGCCAATTTTTTTTTAGTATTGATGTGATTATGCAATTTAGACCCGGACGGTTGTGGGTGTCAGTCTGTCATTTTGTTTTTACATCAGGTTTATCAGCAAAATGGTTTGCAGTACACAGTGTCTCCTCGTCACATTACATACTAGTTATAACAGTGAAGCAGTTTGAAAGTGCTCGCCCCGCCACAGTGAATTGAAAGAGTTATTTTAACAGCTCTGTACTTTCCCTGTATTTTCCAGAACCATAGGTTGTAACGTTGTCAGCAGTCTGGCTTTTGTGCAAAAAAAACTAGTCTTTGGTTACAAAGAAAACTTGAAGGGCCAGTAAAGTTGAGGTTGTCTGAACTCATTCAAGAGCAGAACCGGATGAAAACCAAACACTAAACATAGGTTTGCGTTCAATAACCGAGAGCTGAATTACACAGACGCCACTAGAGTCCAAGTTGTTAACATTTTCTGTTGTTGCTATTACGAAAGCTGAAGCTAGCCCATGTGGTCCAATCCCCACCGTAGAGCTACTGCAACAAAAGTTGCTGAAAAGGCTCTTCTGATAGAAACCAGCATGGGTCTGAGTTGGGCATAGAAACTCACTATATAAGTATATTCCATTTACCAAAGGTTAATGCATCTGTTTTTGAGGATAATGGGAAAGAAAAACTCGTGCTGTGGAGCTTTGATCCTCCTGTTATCCTCAAGTGAAGGCTATTACAAGCTACTTAAGGCAGGAATTATGGTGTTAAATGGATTCTTATCAAGATGCATTCCACAAAGATGCTAATGCAATGTTGGACAATTTGATTTGTTGACCTATATCAAGTTACCAGTTACATCTGGTGCCTTATGTCCTTATGAGGCCAACAGAATCTTGTGTGAGCCAATCTAAATCACTCTTGGTGCATAGCTTAAAACTTTATTCTACTTCATTTATTTAAATGTTTTTTTGGAGTTAAGTGGAAAGTATTATTAGTGATGTGTTCGTAGATTTTCATCAGCATAGCTATGTAGATTGAAATGTCTGATAGAAACATTTCAATACTTGTCATGTTCCAGTGTGTTGTTGCCATGGTTGCAGTACACAGCAGGCCCTTGTGAAGTGACTGGTTTGTCCTTTGGGTGCTGGGGACATAAAACCACCTCCCACAATGAAAATGGAGCACTGGGCTATGTGAATAATTCAGCAAAGCGGATCAAGTTGAATGATAGCCATCCTTCCGGCTATCATTTTAGTGTGCTTACAGATATTTGCAGGATATGTTAGCCTTCTTTCCCCTAGATTTTTTTTTCTTTTATTCTTCTTCTTCTTTTGTCACAAAAGGCTTGTTTTAAACTTGTTCACACAGCGTACATTACAAGATTGCTTGGAGTCAACTATTTATGGTAGACGGATGTATATCTTTGCTACTTCCTATGTGCCTGGCTCTCATTGTTTGTTTGACTCTGCCAGTTTCAAAACCAAGGCTAGAACATTTATTGTTTTGAGACAGTTTTGGATGCTTTACAGGTCTGGGAACACGCGTAGCAAAAATGATTTTGTGTTCTTATTGATTGTGACGGTCAGTAGTGAGGACACATGCGTGATGTTGGAGCCAATATCTGTTTCGAAGAGCTGTTTATAGCGCGTGATGAATAATACATCATCACTCACAGTAAGTGGTGTATTGGCGTAAACGTGTTGTTTGGTTTCCTTTGTCTTACCTGAAGGCTGTTCTATTTGTTTTTGAAGCAGAAACGAGTTGGGTGCTCAGTGGACTCCAACTCCAACGAGGCTCCGAAAGCCTTTTCCATTTAACTGAACCCAAATTCATATTCTACATACTTTTTAAAGTAATAGTTGCCTAAATCTGCAGTGCAGAGTTGCGGCAAAAAGATTCAGCAAGGCAAGACTGTGGTGGTGAGAATGTGGGGAAGTTTGCTTGAAGTTTGCCAGACAGACTTGGGTTTCAAATATGTGCATATTTTGCCTCCCCTTTGGTATATATTCATGAAAAACGCTTCATAACAGGAACCTTTTAGATTGCAGCTCCACATTCATCAAGCCCACAAAGACAGGTTGAAATAACCAATGCAGGGACATTTGATTTGGTCAGAGTTATGCGTCGCAATCATTCATTCAACCCTTATTTTAATCTCAAGGATCCATTTGGAGGCATATCCAGATGGGAATGGACAGAATAAATTGGGCTTCAGGGAAAAAACCAGAGATAATGATATCAATAGAACCCAGTTAAAAACGGTGGCATTCAAAAGCAGCGTAGCTGCTAATCAAACACAATGTCTCTGGCTCTAGAGAAGAGAATGAGTGATCAATCAATCACTGATTGGAATTCTCATTTTGTTGGATGCTCAGCTTTAGGGGCGCTACACATCTTGTGCTAAATTCTATGAAATTCTTTCCAGCAGTTTTTGGGGAATGTGGATTGGGACCGTGTCACGTGTGGATCACTCTGAGTTAGGCCTAAAAACAAACAAACAAATGTTCATTAGTTTGAGATTATGATTGAATTCATCGTCTAGCCAAACTCTCTAATATTTGGTATGTTTTGACTTTTTCCTGTGTATTGTCATCAGGAATGTTGTTTGACTGGAGAAGTTGTCTTTCTATAATCATGCGCCGTTATTTTCCTTTAATCAAAGGATTTATTTGTTGGCCTTCAGTATTTGCAGCTGCTCTCGGTTATCAAAACATTTTTTCCTCAGGTAAAAGAAAAGCGATTTTAAATAATCCTACAGAGCGGTAGTAGTAATGGATTTTTATATTTGCACATGCAAGCAGTGTTAACATGTAAGGACCCATTTGTGTTTCATTTTCTAGCTGTGTTGGTCTGGCAGTTTTTTTGCTTTCAACCTGTATTTCCTTGGCTGCTGATGGTGATTTCACTCTCATGTAACCCGACCTGCTGTCCCGCACACTAAGCCTCAGTAAGGCAGAGAGGCGTATTCTGAAACCTTATCACCATGGCTGAGCTTTCTGTAGACGATGAAGCGCTGCTCTCATATGTCCCGTCCCTTCATGTCCGAAACACTTCCATAATGCCTGCCCCTGAAGCGTGTGGATCCATAGTTGTTCCCAATTTCCTGTACGTTGCAGCAGCGGGTTGCCGCACAGCGTGCAGTTTTGTTCTCGTCAAAACCACCGCGCTCTAATGTGAGCAGCTCATTCTGGAACCCGTGCTGGCTGCCAACCACCTGTGGGTGTGTGTTAAATGTGTGTTATGTGATGAGCTGTTACAGCTCTGGAAAGTTGGAGCCATCGCTGCAGGTTTTATCAGGCCTGCAGCACAGCCAAGAGTAACAACACACACAAACACGCTCCTGCTTTGTAGCTTTATTTTCTTCCCTTTAATATCCCTCCCCTGCCATGAAGCCTGTGAGAATCTCTTTGTTTGTTTTTTTTTTGCATGTCTGCAGTGAACACACATAACCTGATATTAGTTCAGGGCAAAATCATCTCTGGGTGAAGCAGGCCCAGAGATATACGCAGTATCCAAGTCCAAACTCTGTATTAATATACATTTCACAGGATGTTTCTAAACTCCCCAGACTTTATACAAGCAGAAAATATCTGTGGTTAAGTCAGTTCAGGATTTGATCCATCTTTTGTAACGTTTAGTAATTCTGATAAACATAAACAACAACCTCTCTGGACTACATTGTACTTCATACTGGCGTGAGCCGGACCACCCTCTCACGTCTGCAGTGGGGCCAAAATGCCGCTGCTCGGCTTTTAATAGGCTCACCTAAGCGGGAGGACATCTCTCCCATTCTGGCCTCCCTCCACGGGCTCCCTGTCTGTTTTGGGATTGACTTTAAGATTTTATTGTTTATTTTTAAATCTTTGATTGGGTTGGAGTCATCTTACATCTCTGACCTCTCACAAACGTGTGGCCCCCTAGTGGTCACTGAGGTCTGCTGAGCGGTTGTCTCTGATGGTCCCTGAGGGGAAGCTGAAAACGACAGAGCTTCCTCTCTTAAAGCCCCCAAACTGTGGAACGAGTTTGTTTTCAACCAAGGATGAAAATTGTACATTATTACTTTCATTTAATGCAATATTTTGTGTTTTTATAGTGTGTGACGATGCTATTTATTGACTGCACAGCTTTGTGGTCGACTGTGTTGTTTCTCAAATGTGCCTATAAATAAAGTTGAGTTGAGTTGTTAAAAATAACAAGCTCCAGTGAAACCATAAAACATTTTTTGTTTTTATCTGCACCTCAAACTCCAAGCAACAGCAGAGAATACGATACCAGAGTCTCCATTGGTTTTGTAAATTGTCTAAAAGGGTTTTTGTAATCTTCAGCAGTTGACTAATGAGGCCTAACATTTTCTTAAGTTTGTTAGGTGTAAGAGAGTCAGAACTTTAAGCGGTGTCACATGGGTGATAGTTTGTCCTGACTGGTTCTTTCTTTATTGCCAGTGTGTCTTTTGACCACACAATGCCTCTGGTGTGTGACTGTGTTGGTTGGACATGGACCCGGTAGGGCTGTAACGATTCATCGATCTGAATCGATACAGCCTTAGTCCAAAATGGATTAAATTCCTTTTTTTTCTCAAAATTCTACACACAATACCCCATTATGACAGTTTTTTTTTGCAAATGTATTAAAAATAAAGAACGAAAATATAACATGTACAGAAGTATTCTCTCTTATGTTGAAATGCAACAAGTCTTCTTCTGAAATCGATTGCTGGCCCCTGAATGGAATCGTAATGGAATCGTGGCGGACTTTGTGATATCGGCAAATATGGTATCGTTGTCCAAAGATCGATTATAGTATCGTATCTTGATGGAACTGGTGTTTTACGCCCTTAGGGCCCAGGAGTCCTAGGGTCCAAGTACATCTTTGCTTATTTTTTTCGCAGCACCTCGTCCATTTGAAATAGCAGATTTCATTTTTTTTAAAAAAGGTCCTAGCTGGGATCTGGTTGTGCAGATAGTTGCCTTTGATGTTCAGGAATTTTCAGTATATTATTTTTTGTTCAGTGTAATTTCTTCATTTTGTGTTGCGTGTCTGTCTGAAACCACGCTGTGCAGAGCTATCGTGATATATCAACTTAAAAAATAGGATTTAAGACGCCTTTCTGCAGCGTTTCGTCTTGTGATGTTTTTCCACGGAGTGGAGCAGCAGTGAGATGTCCCCCACATACTAGTGGGAGATGTGACCCACATAGTGTGGTCAGGTTTTGTAACCATTTAATAACCATGATGTTTAATGCAGACCTGAGAATGTCGGTTTAAGAATCAATGAAGGCAAAAAAAACAAACTGGTAACATATAAAAGTTTCTGTACATCATCGGCACTTTTGTCCAGAATCGTCGCGCTCTCTCACCCTCGTCATCATTGCACAGGGAAACGGCAGCAAATGTCTCTGTCCCTTTTTGTAGGTTTGATCTGTAAAATGTCAGACGTTCTTTTTTGGTGTTGCATAACTACATGTCTTCCTCTAGAGGAGCAATAGGAAATTCCTCCTCCAGGCTAAGGATGGCAGAAAGCGTGAGCCGAGCTGTGCTGTGAATGTGATGGACGTGACATCTGCGATTGTGTGTTAACACACTTCCGTAGACGCACACACACATGGACGACAACCAATGGCTCCATTTATCTCCCTGTAATACTGATACATTATGGTCTTGCGTCCGTTTGTTGCTTGGCAACGGCAATTACCCCCGTTGTCGTCACAGCAGCGGTTGCTATTTGCAGCGCTGTTGCTCAGCTGCTGTGTCCAGGGCTACTAACCCATTGTTTTCCTGCACTGCTTTGCACCGCTGCTGCAAGGACAAGTCCCAGTTATAACGTGTAAATGACACCAAAGTCCATTCATTCTAAGAGATTTAGCTCTTTGTGCAACCCAATGACGTACATGCAAATTGAGATCCAAGAATAAGTACCGTTGATGAGAGCCACGTTTCCCATACGGTGACAAGTCCATTGTGTTACGGAACTCTTCAGCCTTATTTTAGGTCCCTTTTAAAACTGATTGACATTTAAGCAAAACAGTGTTTCCCAAAGACCGGGCCGCGGTCCACGTGTGGGTTACAGGAGATTTTATTTGTGTCGCCAATTATATTAGTCTAAATTTAGATCTGGAGCACTGGAGGTGGTGGTGCCTTGCTCAGAGGCTCGTTGGGCCAAACTGAATACTAGTCAGGATACACGAGAGTGTATCGCCATCCTAAAGATAAGGCCCACCTCTCACATTAGTGAGGTAAGGCACATAACGGGCCCTGAAGAGACGACATGGGATGACCTGATGTGGTTCAAACATTTGTTTGACTCTTTTAAAAACAATAGTAGCAGAACTTACAACCAGTCAACTGGTTCTGATAACCGGTATGAGTGAATGTTAATCTAATTTGAAAGGCCAGTGTTGCCTATATTCTGCGTGGTGTTTCCCTCCGATCAAGAAAACAATCTGTTAATCTGGGTGTCTCTCCTAAAGTGTTAAAACGTTTTATCATTTTACTGATGAGTGCCGGTTTCTTTCATTTTGAATTTACTTCATTGGCTTGTTTCCAAGGACTTAAATGTGAAGATTGTTTCTCTGACGTGTTGCCGATTACACCAATCCAAGAGTTAAATCCTCCTAATTTCTCACACAAAGTATGTGAACATCTTACAAGGAGTGAGTGTTTACTCCGACGCGATGCATTTTTGATAAGAGGAGATAAAACCTAGAAGTGATCCTATCGCAATTTTCTTGGCCGATCTTTTGATTTTTTGAAGTCTAACCGGCCGATTCCAATTTTTTTTCCTTTAAAGTTTTAAAAGCATAATGAGTCGTGTATTTTAAGTGCTTTCATTTTTGTTCTATGTTGGCTTTGTTCAGGGACTTCATGACTCGCGGCTGGCTCAGAGCTGTAGCCAGCTTTAGCCGCTCTGCTAACGTTAGCTTCTTGAAACTTGCTATGTTCCTCGGGGTGATTCATTTTGAAATATGTGATTAAGTTAGTTCCGCCAAACATTTCCGGGGATGTTCCTCCGCGGCTTATTTTGTCCTTACTTGTGTTACAAATTGCAGGCTTTGGTGTTTTCTTCATTCACGGTGGAAGATTTCCAAGCTGGTGAGATGTTTGTAGCTATGGTAGCTAAGTTTTGGAGGATGTTTTTTACTTGACGTCGAATGAGCCCTTGAACGCAGCATAGGAGTTCAATGGCATTGTGTTACATTTGAAGCAGTAAATTCTCCTGTACCGTAGAGGAGTAACAAAACATTAAGATTTAAATTTCAGTGCATTCATAGCTGCTGATGACAGTGTGTAATGTTTGTGTTTGACAATCATAGTGTGTAATGTTTGTGTTCATAACTGCGGATGACAGTACGTAATGTTTGTGTTCATAACTGCGGATGACAGTACGTAATGTTTGTGTTCATAACTGCGGATGACAGTACGTAATGTTTGTGTTCATAACTGCGGATGACAGTACGTAATGTTTGTGTTCATAACTGCGGATGACAGTACGTAATGTTTGTGTTCATAACTGCGGATGACAGTACGTAATGTTTGTGTTCATAACTGCGGATGACAGTACGTAATGTTTGTGTTCATAACTGCGGATGACAGTACGTAACGTTTGTCTATAACTAGAGGTGAACTAAGGCCTAGTTTGACGTGATGGGCCGGGCCGCCTCACCGACGCCGATTACGTGCCGGTAACACGCGTGCGGCGTATACGCACCACGCGTGAGCTACTATCGCAACAAACATTTCACCAGCTTAGAAATCGTTCGCTGTGTAACACCAGTAAGAACATAATACGATGCGGATGAGCAATCCCGGGAACGCCAGCCACGAACCCCGAAGTCCCCAAACAAACCCAACATGTAACATATAATGGCCTGAACGAGGCGTACAAAGTTTTATTTCGCTTTGGAAGGTCGTGCAATTTGTTTAAGAAACAGCGTGGGGAGGACGGAGCGTACATTGGTTTCAACAAGTCCAACATACACAATGCCGACGACTTCCACTGTCAAAAATATTCAAAATAAGAGCACTTAAAACGTATTTAGTTTATAACTGCTGTTGACAGTGAGTAACGTTTGTGTTTATAACTGCTGTTATAAGACGACTGGCTCAGCTTTGTGCACAGTCTGCTCAGTGCGTTCTTCTCTCTTATAGTGTCAATAATCATGAAAACTTTGTAATCTCCTATTGTGACATTCCTGCCGTGCAGCCTGACTCTAGAGGAATGCGATGATCAAATTTATGGGTGGTCTCACAGTTGTTGCAAAAATGATGAATCACTTTATCGGGAGAAGGTCCAAGAGCTGGAGCGTTGACGAAAATCTGGTGCTCAGTGTTGATAAAACAAAGGAGACAATAGTTGACTTTAGAAGGTCCCATCCTGATCACCTACCTCAGCAGCAGCATCATCATCATCATCCGTTCAGAGAGATGAGAACATGAAGTTTCCTCTGAGGGCAGATCTCAGAGACGCTCACCTGGTGGAGGGACACCACTGGGATCGTCTTCAGAGCTGATTTCTTCACATGGCACAAAACATTGTCAGGGACAAACTGTAAGACCTCCTACCTTCAGGGGAAAAAAAACGCGGACATACCATACCGGACCAAAACCACCAGACTGTTTTGTAGCTCTTAAAGTCTGTCTCTGACTGATTCCAGCGCTTGTTTTTGTTTTCAAACGTGTATGAGGACGTTATTATCACACTCTGTAATTACTGTGCCTCGGCGAGGTGCTCTCCTTCTGCCCCGCATGGATACTGTTTACTAGAATGACAGTAAAGTTGTTGAAGAGTCATTTGACGAGGTTTACTGATTATTGACATATTTTGGGTCATAAAATCTTATTTTTGGAAACTGTAGGAATCATTAGTACTTAAGAGTCTCCCTGAATATGTTCAACGGACCTTTTGAGCCTCATCTGATCAGAAGAGGACGTAGCTTCAGCGGTCATGTGACAAACATGCTGTGTGACAGACATGGTGAGACGAACCCCCCCCCCCCCCCAAGGCATAACCTTTTCTCCCTCTTTCCTCTCCGTAGGGCTCCGGAGATTATTTTGGGCTTGCCATTTTGCGAGGCGATCGACATGTGGTCTCTTGGCTGTGTGATAGCTGAGCTCTTCTTGGGCTGGCCCCTCTACCCCGGAGCACTGGAGTACGACCAGGTAACACAACAACGCACGGCAAACTACACACACACGCGCACACACACGGCATAAAACAGGAAGAGAGACCCTGATGTTGTGTCCGCCCCCCTCCACACGAGGATTCAACAGAACTTAAAATAAACATGACATTTTCACAGATTACAAAAACCCACAGTTGTCCATATTTACATATCTGGTTCCCGGGAGCCCAAACTCAACACTACTCTCATTATATTGTTTGAACCTCTATTTGTTGTTCCCTGATCGCCGCTCCCCACCTGGCCCCAGTCCAATAAATCCCGCACCCAATCCAGCAAATGCTAATCTGATCGGAGTGAATCAGGAAATGGCTATAAGTGATTATCTTCCCACAGGGTTGTGTACTCTAAACTACACAACTGGGAAATAAAATGGAGTCCCCTGGCGAGGCTGAGGGAGCATGGGAAAAGGTCCACACTGCTTTCACAGAGCACCACCGGATTGCCCTTTTCTTCTTTTCTTTCTGCGTATAAGTTTAGACATTTTGAAAAAGAAAAGCTTGGACACTCTCGTGACTTGGTATTTATAATATCAGGAGAATTTCAGCGTATGCCGGCACCTTATCTTTTTTTTCTTCTTCCTCTTCTCCTTTTGGAGAGCTTGTACGAGGAGAACCTGTTTAAAGCCCGCCCATCAATCAATCAATCAACACGTAGAGGCTGACGGAGCGTCTCTGAGCGCTGACGGCCACCAGGCCACGCCGGGACACTCGCTCACATGTTGACATGTGTATATGAGAAGAAGGGAACTTTTGTTTCCTCATAAATAACCCATTAAATAAACGTGTCGATGCTTTTCCCTTCATGTTTTAGAATGAACAAGTTCAGGCTCTGAAAGTAATCACCGTTGGAATTCTATTCCTCGTGAGATTTCTGGATTTCTGGGAATCGAGCAGCTTCAGATTCTATTTCCTTTAATAAATGTTCCTGGTGACACTGGAGGACATTGATTTTAGATGAAGTTTTCAAAGGCGTTAAGTATTATACAGTACTTTCTCAATCACTGCTCTGTCTCAACATAAAGGATCACACTTTTTAAGACTCGCTGTTTCTTAAACTGGGTCCGTCAGAATTATTAAATGATTGTCTGCTTGTGATTGTTTGAGATAATTCTCCTTATTTTTGCATAATCAGCAGTCTGTTTTTGTTACGCAGTCTTCTACCGTTGGATGATTGACTGGCGCTTGTTAATGACATCATCTGCACGCGCTTCTTCCTCCACCAGAGCATTAGCTTCTAGCACCAGCGAGTGTTTTGACTCCCACTTCAACTTTTCTGTTTACATGAACCTCATGGATCATTTAGGGCCCGAGTCAAACACGACCACACAGACACGACCACACAGACACAACCACACAGACACAACCACACAGACACAACCACACAGACACAACCACACAGACACAACCACACAGACACAACCACACAGACACAACCACACAGACACAACCAC
>VRLP01004886.1:0-43169 GCA_009660295.1 Lophius piscatorius | reverse complement strand
AAACTATAAATATGTTTACTATAAACACTTTAAACACCACTTTAAACATTATAAACATCACTATAAACACCACTTTAAACATTATAAACATCACTATAAACACCACTTTAAACATTATAAACATCACTATAAACACTATAAACATCACTTGGAACATTATATAAACTATAAATATGTTTACTATAAACACAATAAACATCATTATTAACACTATGACCACTATGAACGATATAAAAACTAAACATCACTATAAACACATTTACTACAAAGACTATAAACATCACTGTAAACACCTTAAACTGAATACCATAAACTGAACGTTCAAAATAACTTTAATGTCTTCAAGATAATCTGTGAATATAAATGGATTGGAACGATAAATAGAGGTAGATGCTTTGAAAGTTACATTTGCAGGCGCCCATGCTTGTTCAAGAAGTCCGTTTTAAACCACCTGAAGACAAATCTTATAAAAATCTATAGTGCCACTGCATCAACCGTATTGTAGGGGGGAGGGATGATTAATCTACTGAATCCCCTTTATCAGAGCCTGCAGGTGGATGATGGGTGATGGAGTCTACAGGTGGATGCTGGGATGGAGGTGTAGACCACTTAATGCAGCTTAAGTGGTCTACTTAAGCTGCATTAACATGGGTTAATGTTAATGCAGTCTGCAGCAGCAGAACTCCAGCTCCATTAATTATTGTCGACGAACAATAACAGAATCAAAAAATAGTTTCAACACAAAAACTAACCAGAGAATCGGACTGCTCATCCAGGCGGGCGTGACCTGAAGAGTTGCCCCTCCCACCACTCTCTGGAGGTGGCTGGAGTGCTGGACTCGGTGCTGACAGAAGCGCTCTGATGGCGGATCACAGCAATTTTTTTATTTTTTTAGAGACATCTGCGTGGAAGACTTTTCCCTGAAGGACACTTCACATCAGTGAGAGTGAGACAGGACCGTCGTCTTCTCAGCACTGAAAACTCACACAGCTGGACGCACAGCTGCTGGTCCAGCGTAAAACACCGGCATGGTGAGGAAGAGGCGGCTTGACTCAGAGAATGAACCCATGAATTGTAAATAACACAAATATTGGTTTTCGGCTCGAGGAGAGCGTCTGAAATGTTAACTAGAGCCTGACCTGTCCCAGAAACTCTTAAAGTGTCAACACTTTAACTCAAGGAAGACTTAAGTGTGGGTGTGTGTATGTGTGTGTGTGTGTGTGTGTGTGTGAATGTGTGTGTGAATGTGTGTGTTTATGTATCTGTGTGTATATTTGTGTGCGTGTGTTTGTGTGTCTGTGTATTTGTGTGTGTTTTTGTCTGAGTGTGTTTGTGTTTGTGTTGTGTGTGGGTGTGTGTGCACATGTGTGAATGTGTGTGTTTATGTATCTGTTTGTATATTTGTGTGTCTGTCTGTGTGTGTGTTTGTGTGTCTGTGTGTTTGTGTGTGTGGGTGGGTTTGTGTGAGTGCGTTTCTATGTCTGTACGTGTGTTTGTGTGTGTGTATTTATGTTTGTGTGTGTTTGTGTATGTGTGTGCGTGTGTTTATGGGTATGTGTGTTTATTTGTGTGTTTGTGTGTGGGTTTTTGTATGTGTGTGTGCGTGTATTTGTGTTTGTGGGTGTGTGTGTTTGTGGGTGTGAGTGTGTATTTTTGTGTGTGTGTGTGTTTGTGGGTGTGTGTGCGTGTGTTTGTGGGCGTGTGTGCGTGTTTGTGTTTGTGTGTGTTTATGTGTGTGTGTTTGTATGTGTGTATGTTTGGGTATGTGTTTCTTTGTGTATTTGTGTGTATGTGTTTGTGCGTGCGCGCGTGTGTGTGTGTGTGTGTATTTGTGTGTATGTGTTTGTGTGTGCGTGTGTGTGTGTGTGTGTGTGTGTGTGTGTTTGCGTGTGAGTGTGTGTGTGTGTGTCTGTGCGTGTGTGTATGAGTGACAGTGATTAATCACATCCAGTGTGAATCTGGTTCCTTTCAGGAATGAGGGACACAGTAAGACATGAACCTCCAGTTGATAGACCTATCCGGAATCAATAGCTTTATTAGGCCGCACAGGTTCTGTGTAAAGATTACCATCAGTTAATAGACCTGGTCCAACTAACTAGGGCAATATACAGTCCAGAGCTTCGGGGACAAATGTATTATTATTATAGTATCAATATTATTCCACATTTACAATATGTTTCACAGTCGATCGATCATTTAGGGTCTGTAACTCCGCAGAAAGAGTTCTACTCTAAAACCATGAAAGCCAAATGATGACGATCAACAAGCTAAGACAAATTCCATTTTTTCTTTGTTGCAGTTTTTATCCGTTTTGCTAATCGCTGAAATGATGGTCAAGAGAGATTAAATCGGGATAAAATTATGATGATGATTGATGATGATGATGATGATGATGATGATGATGATGACAGGGATTCTACAGCATATGGTGAGACTGTCTGTTTTCTGAATGTGTATACCCCCGTGTTGTCTGGACAGATCACACACCGGGTCCAATCTGCCTGTCTTTGACTCGCTGCTGTAGAAATGTAGGTTTTAGAGGACGTACAGAACTGAGCAGCTGGATAGCTAAGTGGGTTACGACACTGACTTTGGCCCAGGAGACTGGGGTCAAAATCAAAAGAGGGCGTGGAAGGACCCTTAGGCAAGGTCCTTAGTGCTACCGGCCTACCAGCCACAACTGGTGCCCGATCCAAGCCCAGATAAATGGAAGGTTTGTGTCAGGAAGGGCGTACAGCACAGCTTTTGTCTGTGGATAAAGGACTTCTTGACAAGATGGCCACAGTCCGCCCCCCCACTGCTCCCCCACTCAGACACTTAGCACAGGAGCCCCACAAGGCTGTGTGCTGAGCCCGTTTTTCTACTCACTACACAGCCATGACTGTGTTCCATCTCAGAACACCGCCACCGTAGTCAAACTTAGTTTATCACGACAAAGTCCAGAGTTACCAGAGTTGTAAAATAATCGGACTCTTAACACCAAGAGAAAAAAAGAACTAATAACCGATTTTCAGAAAGACGCAGGATGTCCAGATCAACGTTGAGAGGGTATCCAGCTTTAGATTCCGGAGAACACACTTTTCAGGACGACAAACACCCCGGCGCTAGAGTGATGAAGGCAGGACAGCGGCCGCACTTCCTGTCACAGCAGGTTTTGTTTTCCCGCTGATTCATGAACAGTTTCTACCCAGAAGACATTACCATACAGAACATGAACTGAAGCGAACCCACTGAACGCACCTCAGCTAATTAAGTGCAATAACTTGACTTACTAACTGCATTTGTTGGCGATGCGTGTACAAAGTTTATGGTACAAATGTTGTAGAATGTGAGTTTGAGTGAACGGAATGAGAGCGCTATTTATTTTATTCTTATCTATTTTTTATGCTTGAGTCCGGTCCATGAGTGCACTTGAATTTCGTTGTATGTTTTTGTACAATGAAAACAAAGAATCTAATCTCATCTAAACATGGTGGACCCCCAAACCAACCTGTAAACATGAAATGATTTCTTGTTGTAGCTTTGTCTTATTATGTAAATGTTTTATTTATCATGTCCTGTGTTTTTTTTGTCGTACCTTTTTTTTTATGTTGTAAAGCTCTTTAGTCAGCCCTGGTTGATTTTAAATGTGTAATTATGACAAGATTGGACTTGACTTCACTTTGGGCTCCGACAATAATTGCCGGAGCCCAAGTTGTTTCGGCTGAGAAAAGAGGGAATTGCTGTTGAAAGAAAAGCCTTAATGAAGAATCTGTTAAAAGTAGATTAAAGCTATCATCCCAGACAGCAGGGGTATATCACGGAAAAGTCCCCAATCCCCTCCGTTCTACAAGCAATCCACCAGATTAACTCTGCAAATTATATGTGCTACAAAAGTTACTTCCATAATATTCTTTAGTAAAATATGAACTACTGGATTAAAATTTGGGTAAAATATAGCATCATCAAGATAGATATCCTCAAGTCGATTCATATGCAGCAATTTGGACTAAATCAGATCAAGGGTTGAGAAATTATGGCCAAAACACTTTTGGAGGTAAAGCTCTTCCTAGTATCCGAAATATAGAAACGACTGCTCCCTAAATCAGTCTAGTTATTCCTCATACTACGGTCCACTACAGAATTTTTTGAAAATGACCCATGAAATAGTTTTTGAGATAAAAGTGTTTTTTTTTAACTCCCCCTAGTGAGTAAAATATGAACTACTAGAGTAAAATATGGTACAAACGAGAAATCTTGTCGAGTTGATTCGTATGCACTGAATTGGACTAAATCGGACCTACGGTTAGGAAACTATGGCTGGAAACTTTTGTAGATAATGCTCCCCCTAGTGTCATAAATATAAAACAGATAGCTCCCGAAAATCTATCCAGTTCTTCCTCGCACTACCAGCGGCAGCAGTGGATGTAAATGATTCAATCACATCCCTGACTTTTTCACTGAATGTTCTTTCCTAATTTTATCTGGGTGACATTCGATGAAATTGGTCTCACTGTAATAAGAATCCGTTTGTTCCTAAGTCCTTACAAGCAGTTGGTAGTCCCATCTCCTGTCATTTTGTGCTTGCCGTAGAAGCCTTACAAGAGGAGGAAAAGACCGATAGTCTGCTCTTCTTGAGCAAACGCTAGACCTCTATTATCAGAGTTGTTGAGATTAATAAAACCATTGGCCAGATCTCAGGCTATAAGATCAAACTGCTCTAATTCAGAAGTCACGCCCCTAACAATTACCAACCATGGTCCAACTCTAGCTCTGCTGCTCTCTAATGGTCTCCTACAGGGTTCCTAGGATAGTTATCACTCACTCCCTGTCTGATCTTTACAAAGACAGTTTTATACGTTTAATTTGTCAAATTAAAGATAATCAAACTGGAGTAATCTCACGTTATCTCTTCTTGGAAGATGAACAAACTTCTGGGACTGCTTTACGGACTGTGACTACTTTAAACCCCACCCGCTCTTTTGAATGGAAAATAACTCTAAGCTTCAAACAGTTTACTTCATCTTCATTCTTGAGGAGAATCAAGGAGCCAGATTGAAGCAACAGAAGCTCTCCATCTTGGAGAGCGTTGGCTGGTGTTGCTGAATATTAAATATTACCAACTGGTTTGCCTCAGCCGTTATATCTGGGAATGGTTTAGGAGAGACCCCCGGTCTACACGGCTTTGGTTGGAGGGCAGCCCCCATGAATTCAGTTCCGTCTTTATAACATCTGTGCGGGTCAAAGGTCATCCTTCAGGAAGAATAAAATGTAATGAGATTAACTGGAATGATAAGAATCTATCCAGATAAAGAAGGGCCCTCTTTCTCCCTTCATACCTTTTTCATTTCAGTCCAGATTGAAGACTGTGCTTTTCTTTAACGGTCAGGGAAGGGAATCTTTTCTATAGACGACTTAGTGACTAATGGTTCTGTCAAATCTTTTAGCCGGCTCAAGAAGCAGTGGGCCTCTCAACAAACAGATCCATAGTTTGTGTTCTCAGGAATAAAGCAACACTTAAGGAGGTTTTTCTTGATTTGCTGTAGAACAGATGTTGTTACATCCTGAGCAAAATTACCCTCAGGATTTAGAAAGCTTTATGACCCCCAGCAGAGGAAGTGGACCGTTTTAAATGGAATTGAGAAGCTGATTTGACTGATTTAGCCCTTATTTAGTTTTTATTCTTTTGTCACGTATTCCCCATTACTTATTTTTTTCTGCTTATATAGATATTCTAATATCTAAACTAAAAAAAAGCACTGAGACAGGGCAATCCTCCGCCAAAGTCTAAGACCCACCCACTAAACTACTTTGTTTCTTCCTCTCTCAAGCTCTTCATGTGGTCAGCACCTTGTTTTATTCTCTGCTCCACATATCTTAACTCTTTAATGTCCTGCTCAACTGTTTGGTTGATCTCATTTCTTAGTTGCTCTTTTTTATTGAAAGATGTGACTGAACTTGTTTATAATCCAACCCAATGGCAGCATGTATATGCTAAAGACTAAGGGGCCAAGGATGGAGCCCTGAAGGACACCACAGGTCAAAGGAGCCACAGAGGAGGAGGCTTCAGCCATGGCGATTGAGAATGTCCAATTCAATAAGACGGATTTGATTGTATTGGCATATTAAAGCATGTGAGTATTTATTAAACAGAATAATGTAACTTGATACAACCAAAAAAAAAAGTACCTTCCACTTCAGCGTGTCTGTTCAGCCCACTGAGCCCCCCCCCAGAAAGGAACATTAAAGGAATCAATGGGACATAGGAAGCAAAAGCAACATTGAGATGTTACGACTTAAAACGGCGTATTATTTTAATATATTTTATATCAAATGCTGCGAAATATGTAACGTCACCAAAATTGTAGAATTTGTAGGATATGCCAAAACATACCTCTGCGTAAAAAGTCATAAATTCATTCTACCATAATCTAATCTAAACAGACTGACAGACAAACATGGGCGTAAACATAACCTCCTTCTTTGCTGGAGATAATGAGTGGAATATATAAAAAAAACCAACGGATATATGACAGAAAATATAGATATCTTATATGATGTATATATAATATGTATGGAGGCAAAGCATTATTTTTTTTTTTCAAAAAGTTGTTGTTTTTGTAGCACTGGAGGCCTGCCACTCCCGGCTTTCAGAGGTGTCGCCAGTATTCCGTTCCTACAGTAAATAAAGAGAATAAATAAGACAACAGTCTAAAGAGGCCCCAGTGGGCAACCCACCGCCACACGGCTGAAGCAAACAACTCTCATTTGCTTCCACTACAAATTGGTCGGACTCTTCAAAGCTGAAGTAAGCCTCACATTCTCATTATAGAGAACAGAAGATTTTCCAACTTCAGTTTCCATGCGATCAATCAGCATTGTCTAAAAATATCCCCACTTCTTTAAGGGGGAGATGGGAAAATGGGATGCTGGTAAAATAGGGATGCCGGTATAAACATACAATGTGTAGGAGTGTGTGTTTACACGTGTGTGGGTGGCCGCACACACAAAAACAGGCAGGGATATGAAAGAGCCAGGACGCCGATAATGCAGATTGACCACTTAATCCCACTGGTCCTTCTGTCAGCCGGCAACAGAGGTGGCCAGAGATCAATATGCCTATTACCTGCTATAAGAACAGGGAGGAGGAGGAGGAGGAGTGGGGCTGTAGTGGAGAGACTAGGGGGGGGCGACCCAAGGCCAACATGGTGTATCTCATATCAAGATAATAACCCTGGTGGCCTTCTGACAGCTGTCCGAATAGAAAATATGATGAGGGAGAGAATGGAGGAGAAAATGCACAGAATCAGACAGGAAGCTGGAGACAGAGTGGTGCAGGGAAGCAGACATGAGAACCGCCTGACTGACAGGCAGACAGCCTGATAAATGAAACACTGCAGTAGGCTATAGCCCAGGCCTGTTCAACTAGCAGTCCGCGGGCCGGAACCGGCAATTCAGAATTTTTAATGGCCTACAAATGGCGTATAATGAGATAAATAAACTAACACATCTGAGTCATTTTGAGACATCTGGGACCTGATGTGATTCCCGGCAACCAGACTACACCCGCCCCACATCCCCTGACATTGGTTCGTTGAAGTTTGCCAGTTGAGGACTCTGGCAGGCGGTCCCCAGACCAGCTCTGGCTAGCTAAGCTAATAACAAGCTTCAAAATTACTCTCTCGAAGCTAAAGAAAATAAAAGTTGCCACTTCCAGAATGAATGGACTGACAAATATTTATTCGCTTTGCCAGCTGCAACAAGTAATAACCCGTTGTGTTTACTGTGTAACGAGTGCATGCTGTGATGAAAGAATACAACGTTAAGAGGCACTGCACTCCAGACCAAGGCTCGTTTTCTGCTAGTTATCCCAAGGGCTCGGAAGAGCGGAGGAGGAAAGTTCAATGGCTGTTAGCATCTCTTCACCGGAGTCTAGTGGCTATCGGTTAGCTTTTGCACGGAACAAGAGAAAGCCATGATAGCATCCCTGCATGTAGCCTTGACTCTAACCAGACAGAAGAGACCCTTTAGCGAGATGGAAACCGTGAAAGGTTGAATGCTTGCTATCATTGACGCACTTGTTGTTGACCAAAAAGTTAAAGATGCGTCCCTTCAGCCATTAAAGACGTGCCTCTCTCGAACGCATCGACTCTTCACAGAATTAAATTATTTGCAAAGGATGTCTCAAGAAAACTTTCGGAGAGCCTTAAAAAAGCTGAATTCGTATCAATCGCCGCGGATGAATCAACTGATTGCACAGCTTTTCTTTTTTTTTTGACGGACAAAGATTTAGGTGGTTTTAATGTTCTGGCTGATTGGACAATTCTAAAAGTATTATCGTATTTAAAATAATGAAGGATTTGTAAGACAATGCACTTCATACTGCTAGCTATATGGAAGTTGAGAAAGATGCTACTTAACAGAAATAGCATGTAAAAACAATTAAAAACAAATTGTGCAGTTTTTTATGTTTGTGTTTTTTGTTTGTGCAAAGCTGGACGCACCTTTAGAGGTGTAGGTGGTCACTTTTTGGTGTGTCACCTAATACCTGTATGGAACATTGTGTACAAGAAAAACAATGAATTTCTCTGGAAGTCACTTTCGTTTGACAGGAATCCGATCCAAATACAAAATATTAGATTTTCAAAAATGTGATGCGTTAGAGGAAAGCTATCTTCCCTCAATTCATTTGAAAGAAAAAGAATTAAGGACAGCGATTGTTTACCCTTGTTGTTTACGACGTTTCCTTTTAACAGCATTCGTTAGCGAGGCAGCGGGACCGACTGTTGATGTTGTGAACGTAGAACTCTGGCCCACTCTTTGCTAGAAGCACAACTTGTTTCTCTTCATAATGCAGCACACGTTTTTAAACGGGGCCGGTCGAGTATGCGGAATCTTTTATTCTGAAGTTTGCACTGAAGGTGACGCAATGTCGGTCGCGCTGGAATAAAAGGTCATATGTTGTTCCGAAACTTGTTTATACCTTTCAGCAGCGGAGAGGCGCAGGTTATTCATGTCATTGGCACTGAAACACCCACGTACAAACACATAGGTAAAAGTCTAGATGCGTTGTTCGTCTTTTCAGCAGACTAGACATGGATTTTTGAAAGAATTCTGAAATTTCTATGTCAGAACATTCTGCTTTAACCCATCTCACCCGAGCTTGGGTTCAATATCTGCTGTAGAAGCAGTGACAAACTGTATTGACCGACAAGTTTCCTAAATGTTCCCTGATTTGATACGGACTCATTCCACGCAGAAGTGACTTCTCTCCTCTTCAGAGTAAAGGCGGCGTCAGCTAAACGGTCCCAGCCTTTGGCAGAAGAAGAGCTGGCGGAGGAAACGTGGGGGACAATCTGCAATCACTGTCATCAGCCCTCTTACACACAAACAAAAACACACCTTATATGAAGTCTCTTAAACGCGTGTGTTAACATTCAGGTTATAGAAAACATCTGACAAGGAAAGGAGACGAAACGAGGATAGGATAAAAAAAAAAATAAAGGGATCCACTACCTCCCCCTGTCTCTCCTTCAGTCCTCGTCCTGTTATAATGAAAAAAGGATAAAATAGAAATATGTCCTGCCCCCACCGGACCGCCCCCCCTCCCTCTGAGGGAGGCTACATCGGAAATAAACTCCCCATCAGAAATGTTACATAAAAACCAGCGACAAGGCCAGCGTCTGAAAGGAACATGGAATTACACCGGGAGCAAATAGAAAGTAGAAAAGACTTTTGTACGAGGAATGACTGGATTGATTTTGGGAGAGATCGGTTGTAAATTTCTGACACCAGGGGGAGCTCTTTTGCCAAAAGTTTTGGGATCACAAATTCTCAAGAATTGATCCGATTTTGTCCAGATTTGGTGAATATAAGACAACTTGAGGAGATTTATCTTGTATATTCATCATTTTTTACTTAAACAGTTCATATTTTAGCTGCTAGGGGAACTTTTTTTTACCAAACAACAACCAGGCATACCTCAAAAACTATTTCTTTTTTTTTTTTAGAAAGGCTGGTTGTGTTATTCTGACACTAGGGGGAGCTTCATCTCCAAAGGTTTTTTAACCATCATGTCTCAACCAATTGCTCAAATTTAGTCCAAACTTGGTGCATATGACTCGACTGGAGGGATTCCGTCTCGTTTAAATCGTGATTTACTCTAATACTTAGGGAGCTTCTTTATGACAAAACATTGTTTTCTGGAAATAACTCTCAAAAGATTTCATCGATCTTTCCATTATTTTATACCCACATAGATGTTTGTGTGAGGAAGAACTGGATTGATTTTGAGAAAAATTCGATATTTTGAACACTAGGGGGAGCTTTAGCTTCAAAAGTTTTCAGCTCATAAATTCTCAAACCTCGGTCCAATTTAGATCAAATTTTTAGCATATGAATCGACTTAAAGATATCTTTATATCATATATCACTCAAATAATTTCTCTTTTACTCACTAGGGGGAGCTGTTTTTTCACAATTAGCACTTTTTCTCAGCCATAACTTACCAATTATTGTTCTGATTAAGTCCAACTGTAGTGAACATGGATTGACTCTGATACTCTCAGTGGTATTTTTCTGTACAAGTTCTATTAAGGGTGAGGTTTCTTCACAAAAAGAAAGGTTTTTTGGACATAACGGACATTTAATGGGGATTGTTGACTCGTCGGTGATATAACCTTGCTGTCGGGGACGATAGCGTATGTCTACTTTAGTAGCATGTGAGGGTCAGAGCGGCTTCTTCAGCAGCATAGTTCCCTTCAGTGAGATCAATTCTTCAGTGGAAGGCTCTACTCGGCCAGTTCAGCCTTTCAGCAAATATTTGATTTTGTTGATTCGTTGATGAAACTGTGGGAATAAACAGGATAAGAATATGGACACAGAACAACCTCCATCTGGACCTGGAGGCACGGGAAGTTAAATACCATGAAAGGAAAGTTTGTGAAAGCGTAAGAAGCTGCGAAAAACATCAGAGTAGGTCCAGGTGCGCACAAAGAGTGATTCATGCAGAGATTTGGTCAGGAAGTGCGCTTTAATCGCAGAGATCCATCACCGCCTAAATCTAGCCAGGAGCATGAGCAGAGCACCGCTAGTGCTGCCCCATGGAGACGAGAGCGTAGTAAAGAAAGAGGAGGGGGTGTGACCAAAGAAGTCAAGGCCAGCACAAGATATATCTCAGCACGTCCTAACAGAGTATATAATCTTCTTTGGTCTGGGGATGGACAGAGTTTTACATCAGCCATCAGGGCTGAGGGCCATAGCTGGAAGCCAAGATGAAAGGAGGGTGTTATTCGGTCGCCACCACCTCCAGTCCACTCATAAGTGGTGATGGGTGGAGGTTGAAACTCTCAATATATTTTGGTTGCTCCCTGATGAGCTCGTCTGCAAGTTGACAGTCATTTTTAAATGGGTACTATTTACGGATGTTGTCTTACAAGACAGATAAGTCGTTATTTCAGAAACTCACAGCCTTTTTTTTAGTTGGATAATACAAGTTTTATCTTACCTATTTTTATTTTTGCCTTCGCTGGCTTTTCCATACTATTGTGTCTTTTAGAAAAGACTTACTCATGGAAAGATAATAATGTATTTTCGGCGGATGAGAGGAATAAACAAGCAGAGGAAAACAAAATCAGCCACAATGTCTTTTAATATAGCCGACTCTACAGGCGGCACAGTGGATAACGCTGCTGCCTCACAGCGAGGAGATAATGTGTTTGTCACTGTGTTTGCCCTGCACTCGACCATTTTACCCCGTCTCCAGCTCCAGGTCCCGCGACCCTCAACAGGATGAATGAATGAACTGGCTCCATGCTGTCGTCCCTGACAGCAAGGGTATATCCTTGGAAAGTCCCCCATTCCCTGCGTTGTACGAGCCATCCCCCTGATAAAAGTCCTGAAATTAAGTGTTATGTCCACAGAATTTTTAGTAACAAAAAAGCTCCCCCTAGTGAGTAATATGTGTACTAAGAGATTAGAATATGGGCAAAATATAAACAAGATTGATCTCCTCAAGCGGTTTTTGTACTAAATCGGATCAATGCTTGAGAATGAATGGTTTAAAAACTTTCAGAAATAAAGCTCCCCCTAGTGTCCTAAATACACAGCTACCCTTTCTCAAAATTAATGCAGTTCTTCCTGGAACTAAAATCTATGTGGGTATTAAATTTAAAAATGATCCATGAAATCGTTTTTGAGGTATGTCCGGAAAAACAATGTTTTTTTTCTTTTTCTTAAAGGAGCGTAAAATCTGAATTATTAAAGTAAACATGATGAATACAAGATAGAACTGCGTCAGTCGATTCTTAAGCACAAAATTTGTCTTAAATAGCACCAACTGTTGAGAAATTATGGCCCGAAAACCTTTGGAGATAAAGTGTTAGAAATATACAACCTACCTCTCCCAAAATCAACCCAGTTCTTCCTTGTAGTATGGTCTATGCAGCAATAAAATTTGAAAATTATCTATTATATATTTTTGAGTTGTTGCGTTAACATGAAGGACCCCCAGCAGCAGACTCGCCCCTGACTTTTCAGTGATGTACTAATGATGTATTCACAGCCAGGTGAAATATTATAATCTATAAAGGTATACTTTTGACCTTTAGTATGAGAATATATTCATGAGTGTAATTTTAAATCATAGACGCATTAAAATATGAATATGCCAATAACACACTAGAGATGTGAAATATGAGACTTTCATAGAAAGAGCATCAAGTGATTTTGTTTCATTTTCTAATCCTTGCTGATTTATTAGTCAGAGAGGACATAAAGACACAAATGAGTTTTCAGTCGGTCAATGACATCATTGTTCTTTTCACCTGGTAGGTTTTTTCCGAGATGTTTGTAAACTGTCGCAAACCTTCTTGCACCACATTATCGCTGATTTTGATCAAAAGGCATTTTCAGGGCTTAATTCTGTCCTTCAGTGCAGATGAGCAGAAATGAGATCCATCATTCAGTCAGGCATCGAGGTCGTTCTAAATGATGAAGATTCTAACGAAGAGCTGCATAACACTTTGTTCTTCGCTATATTTGGAGATGCAGCGAGTCGATGCTTTTTCCAGTCAGGAGTCTCCTGAGAGCTGACGTGTCCAATTTGCATCTTTGGTCAAACATTGCTGATATTTTTTGGCTGACCAAAATACTTAAGTTTATGTTCGACTGAATAATGAACCAATTATCTATTAAATACCATCTTTCAGACTCAAACTTTTTGTTCACATACAAGCAGGGAGAGTGTGTTCATTTTCTTTATGCCATCGTTTATTATTGCTGGAGTCTGTCCCAGATGACAGGGCAAGCGAGGGGAACACTCTAAACAGATGACCAGTTCATCAAGGAAATGATGGAAAGTGAAAAAAACAACCATTCACACTGGAAAAAAAGAACTTCTTCGCTAGAGATACACAATTAAATTAAGTATTATTGAGTTTAAGCTTGCAAATACTTTAATTAATTGTATTACCGATAGAAGTCATTTTATTGAATCATCATCAATTCTCTTTTTACAGTATGTAATATTTGTCTCTAAATGATACAGGAATAAAATAAAGTCACATTCATGCACCAATAATAAACAAATATTTATTCACTGTTTTACATTGGAGGTTTTTTTGAAGGTAAAACTGTGGAAAAAATATTTTTTGAAAAAGATTAGAAGCTGTTATTTAACTTTTTTTTATGAGTTTGTAATGTAATCATGCACTGTAAAAAAAAAATTTGTTCATGAACTTCTAGAATTCACCTTAACTAGTGACCGAAACCAAATCAGGTATTTTTCAGTTCGACTAATTTTATCTGAAACGTTGGAGATATCATAGAATTGCCGTCGCTAATCATTCATGTTAACCCGATAACTTAAAAACCAATTCATGGATTGTTTTTAAACTTTATACCCACATAGACCTCAGCCTGAAAAAGAACTGGATTGATTTTGAGAAAGTTTGGTACGATTTAGTCCAAACTTGGTGCGGATGAATCAACTCAAAGATATCTATCTTTAGTATATCATGTTTTACTTTAAAAGTTCATATTTTACTCACTAGGTGGAGCTTTTTTCATGAGAAGATTAAAAGATTATACATGTTTTCTGGAAATAACTTCCTATCCATCCGACGTTGGTGCATATAAATCAATCTATCGTTTTTATATCATATCTAACCCATATCTAAATCTAATAGTTCATATTTTATTATATAGCTATATAGCTTTTTTGGCAAAAATAATGTGGACATAACTGATGAGCTCAATAATGGGGATTGGGGACTTTTCGGGGACATAGCCTTGCTGTCGGGGACGACAGCATAGGTCGAGATAAGAGAGAACTCTTGATCGTAGTTTGTGATCCTCACAGTCTATTGGCAAATTTGTGATGGACTTAAAGGTAATCACTTCATATTTCTGAATTTCATTAGGGGTGGGCTTTAAGCAGATCCGCCCCTTCCTATACGCAGACTACACACTTACTTACGGGTTCAAGGTCGGGTTGGGGGCGTCATCAGCCGGAAGCAATGCATTGTGGTCACATATTCTAGTCGTAATAAACAGCGCAAACACAAGCTAGCCACTTGTCTGCTCCGATAGAGAGAGAGAGCGGGAGAGGCAGAGCGAGAGACAGACAGATATTCAAAGCTTCAGCTGCAGGTTTGTTAAAATAAAAGTGTTAAAGTTAAATTATTTATGTGATTCACTTCAGGTTCCATCACAACACTAGATAAAAAGAGGTGAGTCTCTGCCTCAACTTGTTCTGGACACTCATTCATTCATTCAGTCAATCCTTTTCTGTGACATCTCATACGGGACATAAATTGAAGCTGATTTTCCAGAGACAGTTTGTATTGTCATTATTGGATGTCTGTTAAAATGTTTTTCTTCTCTCCGCATTCATGTCTGATGAAGAGGAGCAGCAAACTGACCAGATGAAGGTAATAAGTTGGGAATTAATACATATATTTATACATTGTTGAAGATGAGGGTTTTCACGTCTTTTGTGAAGACCACGGCGCCGGGCCTAACTTTCTATCGCAAAAGCAACTCACATTTCATTTGTTTCTATTATATTATTCTAAATTGCTATTTTATTTTATTTTTTAAAAGTTGAAAAGCATTTGCTGTTTTTTCAAAAAGATATGCTTTTTGAAAAATGAACATTGTTTATTTGATAAATGATCTTGTTTGTGGGCACCTACATTACAATAAATGTTAAATGGACTGTACTTATATAGTCTCTTTGACTACTCAAAGCGCCTTTAAAACCCGAGTCACCATCCACCAATTCATACAAACATCACACAGTGACGATAGACTTCGCCATGAAGGCGCCACATCTTCATCAGGAGCAGTAACCATTCACGCCATCATTCACACCAATGGAACAGACATTGGGAGCGGCTTGGGGTTCAGTATCTTGCTCAAGGACACTTCAACATGTGGACCGAAGTGTTATGGGTTCGAACAACCACAGATAAGTGGACAACCACTCTACCAACTGAGCCACCGTCGCCCCAATACCAAAATAAGAAAATAAATGTTCCTGATATGTGCCTGTCTGAACTGTCGGATTGAGAAGTAAAGTGTTGGTTAGGTTTCGGCGATACTGGCCTTGGATTACTTGGTATGGGATCCAAATCCAATTTTGGGATATGGCTCAACACTGGATTTCACAAAGATGAGGGGCTTTATAAACCTCAGCTGTAATATGGCATCATAGCTAGAAGCTATATCTAGTTTGGAAGTGGTCCTCTAAAACCACGTCAGTGTCTCTGTAAACTTAAATGTAGCTCCATGAGTTTGTTTTCTCCTCCGTTGAGCGACAGAAGTCCTCTGTGAAGCTAATTAAGGATGAACTGATGAAGAAGAGATGAAGGCACAGATTGCGGGAGAGGAGGAGTGCTGACGGAGATGTTTGGACAGATGGCGCGATAGACGGGCTTTGCTCTCTCAGCATCGCCTGACCGGAAGATGGACGGAGAGATGGATGGAAGAGGTGGAAGAAAATAAAACAAGAAGTCTCCTCTTAAGAGAACACAACCATCAGTGGTGCCTTTCTGTACATCCACTCTATAATGGTAGGATGTTTGCTCATGGGATCCACGGCAGCAGCGTAGTGTCAGTTAGCTAGACGTCAGCTGTAAGAAACCTAGTTGGTTTCGGTTTCCGGTTTTATTTTTGAAAGTTTAGTCCTCAGAGTTTTGATGTTTGCTTGACACTTTACGTTTTTGTTTTGACCTGTTTGGTAATCGTTCATTCCTCGAGCGCGCTACGTTTCTTATTCTCTGGTGTTTCTCCCTGCACTGTAAAACTAAACAGTAAAACCATTTTAAAAATAATGGGTTGCAATCACTTAAAAGTTCCTAAAAACTTAATTGAACCTCAAATGTTCCAAATCATTTGAGAACTATTTTTTTCTCAACCACTTTAATTTGTTTTTTTTGTTATACTCAGATCGTTTTACAGTAATCTCCTGAAGTCACATGTGCGTACTTTTTGCCAAAAACATTTAACAGGTGTTTGGTTAATTGTTACTGAATAATGGAGTAACTTATATTTGAATAATTTGTTTTTGCAATTTTTAAGTTAAAATGACTTAGTTAAAAATACAAAATACAATTTGTTTTGGCATCAGTTCCAAAAAATGAATTAAGTGCACAACAAACGCAAAACAATAGTCAATAAGGTTCTACGACCAAAATAATATTTAACAAAAGTCTGACTTACAAAAAAGCAAACTATAGTTAAACAAAAGAGACACATAGCGAAGAGGAGGAGGATCACAGAGAGAAACAACGAGGGAGACATGTGGAAAAAAAGAAAAAAACAATGAAAAAGTAAAAGTAAAAAATGAACTATAAAAGTAAAACACATTTGAAAAAAGACGGCTCTTCAAAAGTCAAATTATAGGCCTCAGATTTGGACTAAATCGAACCAACGGTTGAGAAATCGTCGACAGCGTAGGACCGTTTTTGGTTGGATTGCTCTCCTAATCCTCTTGATCTAAACAGTTCATACACAAACCTGGGGCAAGCTTCATTTAAATACTGTAAATATTTCTTGTCAAACATCAGCTGACTGCAGGACGTCACCTGACCGGTTCACTAGCCTTCATTTGTTTTCTCTCACGTCCTGTCATCTACCACATTACCCAGGATTCACAGCTTGGTAGCTTAGAGGTAATTTTGTAGGGGGACCAACAAGACGGGGGTTATAATGTTAAGGTTGATCGTTGATATTCAACATGAATCAAAAATAAAGTATGAAACTGTAGAACATACATTTTGGTGTCGTTTTTTTTCCATAAATGTCGTCTAAAGACCATTTTCTTTGACTACAAACTACAAACTTTGACGGACGAGGGGAGGCGGCGGATGAGAGGAGTAAACAAGCAGAGGAAAACAAAATCAGCCACAATATAAACATGGTGGTGGCGTGCACAACAACCTGCAGACATCAGACTGATGGAAGCCGACTGAAGAAAAAGGAAGCAACCAAGAACAAGGCGGACACCAACAAACAAACTGTCCCACTCACTATCTGTGCAATCATTCAAGTCTGTAATCAAGAGCTCAGTTGACAATTTTAAAGAAAAAGCAACTTGACTGAAAAACTGAAATACTCTAGTAATGTCCATGAAGAATCGCACTCTGGATTCTCAATACCATAAAAGCTCGTAGTGAATTAGTGATAACATGCCTGGAAAAATAGGATTTGAACTAGTCCTAAATGTCCTCCCCGACAGCAATGGCATACCCCCCCAAAAGTACTCAATCCCCTGCGTTGGGCAAGGAATCTCCCCTGACTGAACATCTCAAATTAAATCTGAAGTTATGTCTAGAGTATTTATCGTGAAAAAACCTCCCCCTTTGAAATATGGACTACTAGAGTAAAGTATGACACGTACAGGATGGCCGGAAAACTTCTGGAAATAAAACTCCCTCTAGTTTCTGAAATATACAACTGACCTTTCCCCAAATCCATCCTGTTCTTCCTCCAAACACTGTTTTCCAGACATAACACCCACATAGAAAGTAGTGCGAAGAAGAACTGCATTGATTTTGGGGAAGGTCGGTTGTATATTTCTGACCATAGGGGGAGCGTTATCATTAAAAGAATTTGCCCATAAATTCTGCATTCAATTCCGATTTTGTCCAAATTGGACGCATATGAATCTTATATTTATCATATATCTAAAAGTTCATGTTTAACTCACTAGGGGGAGTTTGTTTTTTTTAACAAAAAACTTTGTCTTCCAGACATAACACCCAAACTTTCATGGATCATTTAAACTTAATGCCCACATAGAACTTAGTGCGAGGAAGACCTGCATTGATTTTGGGGAAGGTCGATCACGATAGGGAGCTTTGCGGACAACATTTCTCAACCATCGGTCCGATTAAGTCCAAATTTGGTGCATATGAACCAACACTAGGAGATTGATTGTGTAAATATCATATTTTAATCTAATAGTTAATAATGTACTCAATTTAGGGAGCTTTTTCGTTTTAATAAAATGCTGTGGAAACAGCATGGAGTGGAGGTGTCGGTACTGTACCCATATATTTTGTTATGCTTCAATCCCCAAAACACATCAAATGGAAAAAAAAGAGGAGCCAAAAATGGAGCACATACAACATTCCAGTGCAAAGTGAGTTATCTCAGTTACATCAATATAATTTGGTCTTGTTGTTACAACATGCCTGCTAACGTTTCGGCCTAGTTGGCCTTCCTCAGGGCACAAAGGGAGACTGGAGATCAGACAGTTTATAGTGTTATGCTGCTGTGAATTAACTTTCGATTTCATTTAATGAGTTTAATCAGGGGGATTGCTGGTACAACACAGGGGGTTGGAGACTTTTTGGGGCTTTGCCCTTGCTGTTGGTGACAACATCATAATTGTAGTTCTGGATTTGTTTTGCCGATCTTCATTTACTCTCATCCTCCTTAATTCATGCTGGAACCTCACTTTCTGAGTAAACCCATTATTTCAAAGTTTTTTCACTTATTTACTTTTTATGTGAGTTTGTGATGCACTAGAATATGTCAACTGTAATTATCTTCACCCCACCGCAGGGAGAGAAGTCTGAAAAACTATGCTGGATTCATAAAAAGCACTACGCTTAATGACGCATTGCAAAAAACTCTTTAATGATTTTTGTGAATATATACTTTAAGGGTATTTCACTGGAGCCTCCAAGAAAACTTGCATTTACAAAAAGCTCTGCAGACAGACAGACATTCCTACTAAATGGATCAGACAGCTGCAGCTGATTCAGAACGTTAATGCTGGAATCCCAAAGTGGATCATATCAGTCCAGTTCTGAGGTCTTCCCACTGACTTCCTGTCTCAGAGAATTTATTTCAAAATCCTGCCGCCGATCTTCAAAGCACTAAACCGTTAAAAGTCCTAAATACATCTCTGATCTTCTGCTGTGTTCTGAACCATCCAGACCTCTCAGGTCATCCGGATCAAGTCTGCTCAGCGTCCCCAGAGTCAGAACCAAACATGGAGAAGAAGAATTCAGTTTAATGCAAATATTTGGAACAAACTCCCAGGAAACAGTAGAACCGCTCCGACTCAGTTCTTTCAAATCCAAGCTTCAACCTTTCTTTTTTACTTCTGCCTTTATTAAACCCCTTAAATATCTTATTCCAGTCTTTCTTTTTACAGTATACTATTTAGAAAAACACTGAATTATGTCTGAGGTTTATGGCTTAGACAGTTTTTGGTCTTTCATATCCTCGCTCCTTTATTTTCGTTTTTTAATCTTTCTTAATGATTTCATATTTGATTTTAAACATGTCTTAATCTTCATTTGCACGTCATCTCGATGTTCTTGACTGTTTGTGTAAAGTTATGCTGCTGCTGCTGACGGGTGCTCCAGAAATAACGTAGCCTTGCAGAGGGAAAAGCGTCATCGATGGTTGAACATCAATAAAAACATGAAAGACACGCTTCACTACACAGTGGAATAAAGTGAATCTCACAGCAAACGCCTCAGATTTCAGAGAAATCCAACCTGCCCTTCATCTATAAATACATCCTGTGTACCATGTCGTAGAATGACGGTCATGTGACGCTCGCAGCACCGCAGTCTGTGCCCTAATGATCCTACAGATTAAAGCTGATATCTGACTGTTAGTGACTGGAATGCGTTGTTTTACTTTCCAAACATTCAGCACAACAACTCTACAATGTGTTTATGTGTTGTAGTTTGGTTTACAGCTTGTTATTCTGCCCTGTAGGAACAAAAAAAAAGAAATCAATGCATGCATTAATACAGAGGTTGTAACTTAAAACCGCCCGATCCATCTCCTGACAGTACACTTTAACTCCGTAGACCTGCAAGGGACGCCAGGAAGTACAAAATACAATAATAATAATACGACTGAATACTTTCTTTTAGGCTTTGCAAGGGTAATCTATGAGAAAATATTTGTTCTGTCCGCTTCCTTCAGGAGTTTAACCTTAATTGAGTCTTTATTGCTTATTGAAAAATGTGACTGAGCCTCTTTCTGATATGACGCACGGGCAACATGTGTATGTTAAAAAGTAAAGGGTCGAGGAAGGAGCCCAGGGGAACACCACAGGTCAAGGGTCAAGGGTGTCACGGAGGAGGAGGAATTAGCCTTGGCTACTGAGGAAGTCGATTTGTATTTATTTTTTTAATATTTCTTATTAGTTTTTTAATAAATATTTACATATATTAAAAAAATGTTTAATAAAAATAATAATGATGTCTATTATAATTTTTTAACTGTTTCAAATCATGCTTGACCAAAAGATGTATCGTGCAAATTTAGATTGTCTGAAAAATTTAACCACTAAACGTTAACACTATGCAGCAATATTTTTGGTGAAGTAAATATACAGTAAATACTCACCACATCTGCTACCATTAGAGTAATACAGTATTCATTCCTTCTAAATGCTAAGTACAGTTCTGCAAAATGTTAAATGAGGAAATATTTGAGAAAATAAAAACATGAATCTCTGATACGCTTAAGAAAAGTCAGAACACCGCGGGTCGTGGGATCAAATCGGAATAAAAGCAAAATACTGAGTCACTTCAGAATTGAGGATTGAATGATTCTGACACATAGACTCTTCAGGTGGATCCACATGGAGTCCACACGCTGGTGGTGGTGGCTTGTGACTCTACAGAAACCGATGAGGTGATGATAAGATGAAGAAGGTGGTGGATGGTGGTGGTCTTCAAAAACTGGCTATGCTTCAGAGCTTCATGAAAGTTTATCTACAGGAATAAGAAAACTACATTTCCATAATTTACTAAATATTTCATGTGAGACTAAATGTATTTTGTTCCCATCAATCTCTGACATCATTTTGTTGAATATCTCCCTACTGCTTCCGTGAGCTTATAGAAATTAGAGCTTTCTTTTATCCAATCAGGTTTGTCCACTGCTGTCTCCGGCTGTAAAAAAATTACACTGAATCCAATTTCTGTTAAAACAAATGGGATGATTTATGTTGACTGTCATATTCTTTTACCAATCAACTTTTGAATTTGTTATGTTGGGTGTGTTCTTTGACAACACCTGGTCCTTCTAACCTGCGTCACTATTATGTATGAGGAAGGCCGGTTGTGTGAAGTTAAGCATGCGTCAACCGTCCCAGTATCCACCGCCTCTCTCCAGAGACCATATTCAGTCTTGAAAGGAATGAAATCTTCTCCTAGATACAGTGTCAGCACCGGCTTCCATGTCAGTGGAGAAGGATCTCCTGATGAAGCTGAGAGGCAGAGGCCTCCTGTACGACCGTATGTTTGTGCTGTTTTGGAAAAAATGAAGATGGACTCTGTCTTCAGACGTTGGACACGTTGGTGAGTCTAATGGATATTGATGGAAATTAAATAGCTGGTTGATTATTGCTGCCTTTAGATGGTTTCTGCTGTTGTGGTTTGAATGAGGTTTATATAAGGTGCTGATAGTGTGTCTTTGGGCACGCATGTTTACGCCCCGCAGCTTGGCTGGAGTCTTTGAGGAAACCCTGTTGAATCCTGATTGTGCTGCTTACATTTGACGGCATTTTTGCTTTCTTGGCGGTGGAGTGAGTAAATTAGATTGGTTGTTGAGAGTTTATTAGTTAGTAAAGGCATTTATTTGAGATATGTGACATCTGTTAGTGATGCAGCATCATGTTGTAACAGTGCTACATCGTTGATGGTTTCAGTAACAGCTCTGTAACACCAGCCGTTGTCTCCAAGGCTGACTGGGTCACGACGAGATGAGAGACCAGTGGAAATCAGCAGAACCATCAAGGCTACACCACTACATCGATGACCCCATGGAAACCCCTGGCCAGGACCTGCTACGAAAGCATTGGACAACCTTAAATCGTTGAGGACCGGCGTTGGACACTACAGAGTAGTGCCCCCTGCGAGTGTGGGGACCCAATACAGACAGTAGAACACATAATCACCAGTTTCCCCAAACAGTGGCCACTGAACGGTGAACGAGGTCTGATTGACCTGGACGATGACGGCCTGGTTCGCTTTAACGGCGCTGCAGGTCTAAGGACATACGACAGAAGAAAGTGAAGAAGAAGATGGTCTCAGTGTCTATGCAGTTAGTGTTTATCCCTCAAAGGTTTTTCAACCTGGTTGGAACCATTTCATTACACTAGATTAATGTTATGGTCTATTTGAATATGGTCTGAAAACAGCCGGTAGCTGAAAAGCCAGGCTGAAGTTGAAGGGAAAAATCCACGACTCCTCCCACTGCCCTTCAGTAGCAATTGAGTTTTTGGGAGTAATCAGTCTAATACCGCCAACCATGGAAATAGTATTGGCTGGAAAAGGGAGAGTAGAGAGTATGTTAATAACATAACTGCCCATGTCATAATATCCATCGTTCAATCGTATGAGTCACTTGTGGGGAACCTCACCCGGCCCCTCCTTGTGAACGACTGAGGCTTTTAAAGATAGTGGTGTGTAACCATCAAAATCTCACAATGCTTTGGCTATAAATCTTATATCTTGTTGTGCTTCTTGTTGTTGTGGCAACCCCCGGGACAATAAGTTAAACGGCATAATTGTTGGAACACTGGTGGTGTGGTATATATGCAGTACTTGTCCGACTGAATGTCGGTTATGTCAACGGAGGGATCGACACAGATAGGACAGAATCTGAAATGTATACTAAGAAGAACAACAAAAGTGTGGTCGGGCGTTTTGCCGGGCTGTTTGACCTGCATGCATGTTTGTTAATCAGCCGAGGCTTCTTCATCCTCAGATAGCCAACCGCAAACCACCAATCGATGAGCATGATTTTCTCAGGGTCTTTGAACAGCTTGACCTTCAGCTCATGATCTTTAGATGTGAGCTGGAGTAACAGAGACATCATATCTTCTCTGCAGTCAGACTCTGAAGAACAAGTCAACTGGTGGTGAAAAGGATCACAACCACAATATGTAATATAAATATGTCTGAAGTTAAAGAAAATGGACTGTAGCAGTGGTTCATTTCTCTCTCTCTCTCTCTCTCTCTCTCTCTCTCTCTCTCTCTCTCTCTCTTTTATCTGTTGCTCTCTTTCTTTCTCTTATATTGTATAAATACCACATCTTCTTTATTTGGATAGCAGTTGAATTGAATCCATCCATTTTCTTCTTTTTATCCAGCGTCGTGTCGCAGTGTCAAGAAGGGATTTCCAGATATCCCTCCCCCCATCAACACTCTCCAGCTTATCCTGGGAGATTCCAAGGTGTTCCCAGCCCAGATGAGATATATAGTCCCTCCAGCGAGTTATGGGTCTACCTCAGGGTCTCCTCTCAGTTGGACTAGCAGGAAGTACCTCCAGAGGGAGGCGTCCTTGGGGATCCTGATCAAATGCCCAAACCACCTCAACGGGCTCCTTTCGACACGTTGAAGTGAAGAACATTGATTTTGACGTTACAATGGCACCATAGTGTGTGGGATACAGCCGCTAGCAAGTGAACATTTCAGACTGAAGATAATTTCTTAGAAGTAGGTAAAAAAAAAAAAAAGGCAAACTTATGCATCTGAGCAACTCTGACAAGGGTCAGATGGTGATGTTAAGACGACTGGGATCTTGTTGGGCGTCACTGGACATACGGGCAGGCTCTACCAACCTGGTCTAAAGAAGGACAATAGGTGCACTAGTAACATCATGGACGCCCAAGGCTCGTTAAAGTTTGTAGTAAGAGAGCCTGGCCTCTGTTGTCTAATATCACAGAAGAGCAACTCAAATTCCTGTAAAAGTTGCTGTTTCTGATAGAAAGATATGAGAACACGCAATGCATCACGGGGCCGTTTGGGCGTCAAAAGTGAGACATACATTGTATTGGGCGGGTGATTAAGAAAGTTTTAAAAGTTTTCTTTATTCCAAACAAGTTGGTTCCTGAACAGGAGTGAAGTTTTGGAACACAGGTTCAGGTGAACAGCATAATAAATTGCACAGAAAACAACATTCCTACAATTATGGAATCATAAATAGAGAGTATCGTTTAAAAGAGAAAAATAAATCTGGCTATATTGCACTTAAAGCACAGTTTTCCCATTGTTTGGCTTGAAAGTAGATGTTTGAAAGAAAATGCAAACAAAAAGGCGAGCATGCGCTCTAAATGTCCAAAAAACATGACTGCTTTATTTTGGTAATTGCCATTAATGTGAAATAAATCTGGATGTCACCATAAACCTGACTATCTTCCAGCGATTCATTTATTATTCCTCACACAGGGGTCACATCTGAGGTGAACTATGAATTCAACTTTCTGGCTTGCTAGGTAATGTCCCCCTATGGCCCCACATTCATGCGGAATACTGAAGGCAATCTAACATACGCCTTAAACACGTTGTCTACTACATCTGAATAGGTTTTTTTTATCCCCAAAAAGTCTGGGACATCGCCGTGTCGGCCGTGGATCCTTTTTGTTTGCGCGATAACACAAAAAAGATTTCATGGATCACTTTCCAATTCAACACCAACATAGACCTTAATGCGAGGAAGAACTGGAGTCATTTTAGCCAGGGTTGGTTACACGTTTCTGAAACTAGAGGGAGCTTTACTTCAAAAAGTTGTTGGGCCATAATATCTCGACCGTTAGTCTGATTCAGGCCAAATCTGGTGCAGATGAATAGATTCGAGGAGACCCATCCTGTGTATATGATAAAAGACCCCAACCGTTTACATTTTACCCCCAAGGTGGAGCAATTTATAAAAAACACTGTTTTACAGTCATAACTTCCTCCCCGTTGGTCGGCCGAATTAGTCCAAATTTGATGCGTATAAATTAATTTAAATAGATTTATCCAGTATATTTTGTCTTTTACTCTAATAGTTCATATTTTTCTCACCAGCTCCACTGTTTTCTGTTAAAAAGGGGGAGCTTTTTAAGAAAAAACAACAACTTAACTTCCTGATCACTGGTCGAATTTTGGTGCATATGAATCAACTCAATGAGATCTCGTGTGTACGATGTATATTATTTTAATAGATCATATTAAAGTCATAAGGGGGAGCTATTTTACAACATTTGCTGTGGACATAACCTCACATTTAATTTGAGGAGTTCACAGGGATGGGGACTTTTAGGGGATCCATCGTTACTGTCGGGGATGACGGCAAAGGTCTAGTATTCATCAGTGTATTTATTCTCTGAAGTGCTGCTTAAGGCAACGTTGATAAGTTAACATATATATCCTGGGATAAATCCCTCTCCTCCAGGCTCATCTGACTTCCAGGGTCCTAGATGATTTGGTAATTTGTTTTTCATTTCAGAAACTATCATTGAAAAGCGAGTGGTAATTGAATTTTTCTTTTTGAGATACAAGAATAAAAATTTTCAAGACCACACAGATTTGAGAAAAAATAGAAAAATGATTTGATTTTTCGTTTTCTATTGCGATTTGAAAAAATGAAATCCCCACGAGACAGAAATGGGAATTCATTTTTTTTTTTTTCCATGTTTTGAAGCAGGATGAGGTTTTTTGCGTGACCGGTTTTAATGTAGTGGTTGATTTGTACATGCATGAGCGGGTGTAATCAAGATTAACTTGATTTCAGGGCTAATAATGTATTTTCAGTGTATTTAACCTGATGTCTCAGGGAGCCCCGCCCTCATTGGTGCACTTGTAAATGACCAGAAAACAAAAATAAAACATATTTTGTTTCTGTATCCTCGTAGTTTTATCTTTTCATTTTAAAAGTATAATATGAAAACCAAACGGTTTTTGTGATCTTGAAGAGGAAAAACGCCTTGCTTTTTCAATTTCTAGTCTTCAAAACGAAAAAAAAATGAAGATACCGCTCGTGTGTTACCATTCGTTTTTCAATAGGCTACTCGTTTAATGGAAAGGAAAAAGAAAATTACCTCCTCAGTTCCCCTTTTGTGTTTCAGCGAGTAGAATAAGGCCATGCATTTATTTCAACCTTCATTCTTTAATATTTAATTAAATCATGGACCTCAAACATTATTAGCCTCACAATTGCTCGAAAATAATAATGGTAAATATTGCTTTAGGTGGAGGAGGCGATGATGAATTGCCGTAAAGAGCCTTCCTCCAGCTGTAGCTGCAGCACAAACGTCTTAAGGAGAAGAATAATGTGATGCGAAGGGGCAGAAAAGCCGTATTTGCAGAGCAAACTTCAGCGGGAACGGTGAGCTGCTAATGACATGCTTGATCGTTTGTTTAGCAGTCAGCGAGCAGAACCTAGAGGTTGAGGAGGTAATAGGCAGCACATCAGAATGCAATTTTGAACAAGGGCATATTTTTTGAGGGAAACATTTGTAGGCTGCTTGTGGAAACACGGTCTAATTAAATTTTCAAAGAGCCACTCATAGCCTCAGACCGCTACCTGGGTCAACGTCTAAGTGTGTGTCATTATTTTATGAGTTCCCTGGGTTCGTCCTTTTTCCCCTCCCTCCTCTCTCGCTCTGCCCGGTTGTCCTCTACAGCGATTGCTCAAGATGTGGACCTTGCCCGAGAGAAATGCTTTGAAGCTCCTTCACGGTGGAGGTGATGACTGCTGGTATTAACTCCTCTCACACTGGGTGAAACAGTTTTCTTTTAAACTTTCATAATTCTGTCAGTCTGTGACTAACGTCTAGTAAATTTTCATGACAAATGACATGGACACAGCATTTAAAATGGCTAAATCGATGGTTCTTCTTCTTTAAACCAGACCTACGATGTCCCAAAGCATTGTAGAAGCATTCCCCCTGATTGAATTCCTCAAATTAAATGAAAAAAAAAGTTGCTTCTTTTCTAAAATAGCTCCCCCTAGTGAGTAAAATATGAATTATTTGAGTAAAATCTGATATATAAAAGACGGATCTCCTCAAGTTGATTCATTATGCACCAATTATGCACCAAAATCTGGAGTAAATTGTGTATCTGTAAAAAGCTCCACTAGTGAGTTAAATAAGAACTTTTTCAGTGTAGTGGAAAAAATAGGACATAGATCTTCTAAAGTTGACTCATATGCCCAGAATCTGGAGTAAATTGGGTCAGTGGTTAAGAAGTTATGTCTGCAAAACAATATCTTTCTGAAAAAGCTCCCCCTAGTGAGCAAAATATGTTCTAACGGAGAAAAATACAATGTATGATTGGGATGATAAATCTCCTCGAGTCAATTCATTTGCACCAACAATCCAACAATCAATTAGGAAATTATGTCCGATAGATGGCCTTTTTCGTAAAAAAGGTCCCCCTAGTGAGTAAAATATGAATTATTTGATTAAAACAAAACAAATATACAAGGTAGATCTTTTCAAGTTTATGTATATGCACCAAATTTGGGCTAAATTGGACCACCGGTTGAGAAGTTATGGCCTGAAAAATTTGGAGATAATGTTCCCCCGAGTGTAAGGAATATACATTTGACCTTTTTTTTTTTTAATCAACCCAGTCCTTCCTCACACTAAAGTCTGTGCATGTAAAATTTGAAAATGTTCCATGATATAGTTTTTGAATTATGTCCAGAAAACTGTGTTTTTTCATGGAAAAAAAACAACCTAGTGAGTAAAATTTGAATATTTATGCAAGACAGATCCCCTCAGGTGGATTTATGCGCATCTTATTTGGACTAAATCGGACCAATGGTTGAGAAATTGTTAACGAAAACATTTGGAGATAAAGCTCCCCCTAGTGTTGTAATTATACAACCAAACTTCCAAAAACTCTCCAGTTCTTCCTCCTAGGATCTCTATGGGTATTAAATGTGAAAATGATCCATGATATGGTTCTTGACTTATCGCTAACACGATGGACCCGCTGTGACGAGTCCATAATGTCCCCGACTTTTGGGGACATGATAAACCGTGGTCTGTACTTTCATAGCGCTTTTTCTTTTCTGGATGACCACTCAGAACAACACGAGCCAGATCTGAGGTGACAGAGGCCGCCATGCAGGTTTCACCTACTCATTGTAAGTTATAACCATCCATAGCCTGGCCCCTAGCCAGATTGGTGCCCTAAGCGGAATTCGGTTACGGGCATTTTTTAGAAAATCCAATTATAGGCAAATACAAATTGATATTTGGGCATAAATTCCAACTTGAGACCTCCAGCTGGTCATTTTGCTGCTCCTCTTCATCAGACAGGAATGCGGAGTGAAGGAAAATATGTTAACTGACATCAAAGGACGACAATAAGTCTTTATATCTCTGGAAAATCAGCTTCAATGAGCTTCAATGGTTATAAAAAAAAATGAATGAACGATTTATTATTCAACTGTCAATCTTTCCATTGAGAGTGAATGTGACCAATTGAAATTTACAGCAGGTAAAATTACATTCCGAACAGTGAATAAGATTTATCGTTTTACTTAACGTTTCTTCATCTATTCAACTTATTTTGTAAAAATGTTGTTTTAGGGATTACGGATGACTGATATGTTTCAATCTAACATATAAAATAATCTCAAGTTCTGGCCGGACTACACCCAAAGTACCTGGAGGTGTACCCGCACCCGCAGAGAAACATTCGTTTTATATAAAACAGACAAGCAGAAAGTTCAAAGGAAGACATTAACGGGTCCAGTTATTACTAAGCTCCAATTCATCACTGTGTTACCGAGTCAGAAACTTTTATTTTTGACTGACAGTGTTTACTGAGAGCAAAAGTTTGGATTTCAGCATAATGAGAAGCATTAAATCATTGTCCTCCCTCCTTCTAATGAGGGACGCTGTTATCATTCATGCCTTCTTATTCTTTTATTAAGTCTGAGTGGGTAAACGTGAGTGTCAGTAATTATTTCAGAAATACTTCCTCCTGAGTTAATTTACCGTTTAAATTTACCATCATCAGTCAGACGTTTCCACACAAACAGCAGAAAACTTTTGTTTTTCAGGACTTAGAAATACAACGCCAAAAATATTTTCTTCTGCCAAATACGAGAGGGACAACTGGAAACAAAAGGTACAAACTGTCGACGCTCTGGAAAAGGGTGGAATGGAAAAACAAGTAAATAAGACTAAAACTACGGTTCCAGCAATTCGTTGGATTTATTTAGATTTCTTGAAAAAGAGGATCAAGGTTGAGGAGAAGGTTGCAGCAACTTTTATTTTCTAAATGAATAGAATAAAAGGTTTAATAATAAAATAACCAAACTAGAGAGCAGTCACTAAGAGAAAGTAAACCGCCGCCGAGGGACAACAGTTATCACCAAAAACTTCCAAAAGTGTTCTCGCAATGCTTAAGAAAACTTCATTTCGGCGTCAGGTCTTGAGGTCGTCAAATGTAATCATGAGACCCACAGTGGTGCCTTTTTTAACGGCCAAAAAAACCCCTCAAGCACATCCTGCCGACTGCCATGACCGTTTGAGCAGAGAGAGAGAGAGAGAGAGAGAGAGTGAGAGGGCGAGGGCGAGGGAGTGACAAACAAAGAGTAAAACCAACAGGACTAGGTGAAGACATGACCTCCTTGGCAGAGGTAGCAAACAAGTCAAAGTGGAAACGCCCTCAGGCTGCGTTCACATCACAAACCACTTTATTCCGTTCAGTTTTTTCTGCTGGCTCACATTCATCATTAACAGCCACCTGTAACCCACTCTAACCTCGCCCCACTCTAGTCTTCATGCACTCACTGGCATGAAAAACCACAGGAATGCTGATCTGACCATTCACATTCAGACCTCATGTTTCCTCAAATCAGATGTGAATCCGGTCTAGGATCACGCAAAGTGAGAGAAATTGGAAATTTTCTGATGATCAGAATTTTGTGATGACGCAAACCAGAGAAAAAGATTCCTTTCTTCCTTTATTGATTTTCCCTCCATGGGTCCAGATCACCTCCAGCCTGAAGGGAGAACACACTGTAAAAAAAAAGAATAGATTGATTAACCCCAAAAAATATGACTTCAACTGGTAACACTCAATTAAATTAAGTATTTCCAATTTAAACTCATAGGTTAGACTCAAAAATACATTCTTTAATTAAGGCTACTATTTGAAGTAATTTCTTTAGGTTCATCAATAATGTTATTTTTTTCAGTGCATGAATAGACCCCAACAGCATATAATAAAATATATATATGCCAGTTTTGGAAATTCTTCAAACCACTATGAAAAATAAAGTACTATACGTACGTATAATTAAATTGAGTGTTAGCAGTGACCTATTACTACTTTTCTTTTTACAGTGCAGGACATTTAATTTGAACGTCATCACCTAGCCAGGGGACAGGATGTTCCCTAAATGTGTTATTATGATGTATGTTTAAGAGGGTTTCATTTATTCTAAGCCTGAAGGACGTTTAGAGAGCAGAAGAAGAAGGTCGGAGGACTGAGTCGTAAACAGAAGTATTCATCAGGGCTTCATCTTCATCTGGGAGGATTGAACATGATGTATGTGAGGCTGGTATGTTGTGTCTATAGGGCAAGAAAACAAAAACAAGCCATGACTCGTCCAGGACTCACCATGAAGCGCTTCTGCTCACATTTAATGTTTTCTCTTCACTGAGACTCAGCAGAGGACAAATGTCTTCAACCTTGGCTTGTCTGCCAGAGACGGCAGAGAAAATACAGAACATGAGCAGATTATACACATCCAAATATCCAAATTTGTGGATAAACAAATTTCATACACAAATAATATTTTTGTATAATTTCACTGTGTTTTCCTGTGTATGACTGTATGTGATCAACAAAAGATACATTATTATTATTATTAGTGTATATTATACATTATATTTCATATGTAGTATCAGATATTGAATATGATATATATATATACTGGATGTTATATAACATACATGTATCATATGATAGAATAAATCCTATTATATATAATATAATGTAATGAAATAATTCATTCAGTGACTTCTGGAGATGTGGGATTGAATAAGTTCGTACTTCTTCTCACTCCTATGGAATATGTAAAACAAGTCAGGTGTTTCACAGTTTCTTTTGTTTTATGTTTTTTCATTGTCTCTAAATATGTTTTCTGTACTTCCTGTGTGTGCAAACTTTTCATTTTAAACGTTTGTTATTTTTATTATTTAAACTTTAATTCCCGTTTAGCGTTTCTTGTTTTAACATATCGGAAATAAACAACTCAATCAATCAATCAAATAAGTTACCTGCAGGCGGAATGAAAGAATTAAACAGCCCTCTCCCCGCATTAAAAGTTGGTATCTTCCAACACAGAGTTCTCCGTCAATCATAGTCAGAAAGCTCCGATTAGATCGATGCCCCTGGCCTCAGAATTTATGGTTCTGATCCAGAGAGAGAGGAGGAAGAGTAATGAGTGTGCGTGTGTATACGTGTATGTGTGTGTTTGTGTGTGTGTGTTTGTGTTTGTATGTGTGTTTATGTTTATGTGTCGATGTATGGTAGTGTGTGTGTGTGTGTGTGTGTGTGTGTGTGTGTGTGTTTGTGTGTCTATGTATGGTAGTGTGTGTACGTGTGTGTGTGTGTGTGTGTACATGTGCGGGTGTTTGCCTGTAGAGAGGACGAAGAGGAAAGAAGGGTGAAGAGTCAGTGCAGGTATTTCCATCCCAAACTGTTTCCTGCATTCAGGAACTTCTTCTCCCAGATCCACCGGTGAACAAGAGGCGTGTCATTACTCTTCTTCTTAGTCTTCCTCAGTAGTTCTCACCCCCCCTTCACCTTTCACTCCTCTCTTTAGATTCCCTAGATGTCGGCTGACATCAGTTTTCTTCTCCAGTCTGCGGCGTCTGCTGCTCTGCTCTCAGACGCAGCAGGAGTGACGAGCAGAGCCAGAACGCGGGTCTCTGATCCGCTTTTGGATCTCTTTCATGACTTCATGTTGAATCACAATCATTTCAAACTTTCACCTGGATGATGATTGATGATTTTGTTTTGATTTGACACAAACTTCTCTGAGTTGTGTACTATAAATATGCTGGACTATTAAAAGCTGGAGTGTTTTCAGCCTGTATTTCTCCTGTCTGTTTCATCATTTCTCTGATCGTCAGGAAAATAAAGCGTCCTCAGGCGTCTGTTGGTAAATACATTTGAATGAAACAGAGTGCTGACCAGATTACATCTGGAATAAAACATTAGAAAATGGAATGTTGCAAAACAAGCTTTATGTAAAATGCAATATTACAACCGGTGAAGTGTGCACACAAGTAGCTATATACAAAAGATGAATAATAAAGGGGTCATTTTCAGAAGGAGCTTTATCTCAAAGTAATTGACCCTTATGTCCAAAAAAAGAAAAAAGTTTTCTGGACATAACTCAAAAACTATTTTAGTGATCATATTTTGGAAAGAATGGTTTGATACTTCCAACTATGGGGGAAATTAGTGGGAGATTTATTTCAACCAACATAAAAAAAAATGTTACTACTTAATCACCAGCGCAATTTATTCAGAGTCCCGTGCATATGAATCCAATTGTAAATATTATGTCTTTCTCTAATAATTCATATTTTACTCTGAGGCTCAGATTTTTTTTCAATGAAAAAAAGTAACCCGTGGTCCAATTTAGATTAGATATGGTGAATCAACTTGACGAGACCTATCTAGCGTATTTCATATTTCCTCTAATAGATCATATTTTACCCCCTAAGGGGTTTTTTGTTTTTTTTTACGAGAAAAAAGACGTTTTCTGGACATAACTCAAAAACTGTTTCATTGATCCCTTTCAGAAAGAATTGTTTTATACTTCCAACACTTCCATCACATTGGGTAGCTTTATCTGCACAAGGTTTCAGATTATCATTTATCAACCATTAATACAATTTAGTCCAAATGTGGTATATATGAATCGACTAGAGGAGAACTGTCTTGGAAAATTGTGTTGACGTCTAATAGTTCATATTTTACACAGCTTCTTTTTTCTTTTCTTTTTTAATACTGTAGACAAAACTTCACATTTGGTTTTAGGAGTTTCAATTTATTCAGGGGGACTGCTTGTACCCCGAAGGGAAAAAGGGGGCTTTTTCGGGGATATTCCCTTGCTGTAAGTAGCGTAAGTCTAGTTGTTCATGATAACCAAGCAGAACCACATAATCGATGTGGGACAGAGAGAACCTGGATCCCAAGGATTGAGCCAGAAGCTTTTGCAGAAAGAGTCCAAGAGTATGGATTTTTTTTGTGTACAAACTGTGAAAAATGGTCCTATATCCTCACTTGTGATGAAGGAAAACCATCTGCTGTTCCTCTTTTCTTCTGTGATTCCAGGCCGACAAAAAAGACAAATGGACAAAAGGTTGCCTCCTTCCGACAAAGTGCACCACACACAAATTATCACAGGTAACCGGGCTTTCCAACAGCTCTCCACTCTCCTCTCTTGCATCAGCAGATTGAAAATGTCTTCAGCAGAGTTATGCTGAGAAATTAGATTGTCTTCCAGCGGCTCGGCTCCTTCTAGCCGGGTACAGAGCTGAGTCTTGTGATTTCAGGGCTCCCGATAAGAATACAGTCAAAAGGATGATTAAAAGTACAACTAGTCCTACGCTGTCGTCTCCGATCACAAGGGTTAAACCCCGAAAAGTCCCCAATCCCCATCATTGTACAAGCAATCCCCCTGATTGAACCACTTAAATTTATTAAACGTTATTCCACAGTATTTCTAGTTAAAAAAAAGAAAAAGAAAAACGTCCTTGAACTGAATAAAATATCAAGTATAAGATTAAGATATAATTAAAAATAATATATGAACAAGATAGATCGTCTTGAGTCGACTCATATGTTCGTAATTTGGATAGAATTGGAGTAAGATTGGAATGCTAACCCTGCTTTGTTCTGATATGCCCAAACTCTAGTCAAAACAACTCCAAACGGCGCCGGTGTGGATGCAGCCTCCCTCTGGCCGTGTGATCAGAGCCACTGAGATCATCCATCTGTGCAACCGGTGTTTCAGGTAAATGCTTCAGGGTGTTCATGTGCTACGTTCTAATTTCTATCTCTGTAACATCTGCAAGCCGGCAGGCTCATATTACATATGTTTGGCAACAAGTCAAAATGACAGATGACCAACTTTAACCACGGCAGATTGAACCCACAAGATACACATGTGAACTAAACAGGCTGGTAGCCGGATCTAGTTTCTCTGAAACCAGGCTGGCTGTTCAAAGCTGCTCTTTTTTGCTTAGCCAAGCTAATTGGCTACAGGCTAATTGTCGTTGGTGATGTTCAACTCATTTCACATCAATGCAGTTGTTCTTTGTTGCTTCAGAGATTTTACAAGCACAAAAGAAGTTATTCAGAGCAATTAGGATTTCCAAGATGTAAAACTATACAACATTTTTAATCCAAAATTAGCCTAAACACTTGTCTTTCTTTCAAAATCAAACGTAGGCTGTCGTCCCAAACAGCAAGGGTAAAGGGTATATCCCCGAAAATCCTCCAATAAACTGTGTTGTACAAGCAATCCTGCGGATTGGAACGCTTCAGATTAAATGTAAAGCTATCTATTAAAAAAACTGGGGTTTTTTTCTTAAAATAGGTCCCCCTAGTAAGTAAAATTTGTGAAATATGATATTTTCTAGATATATCTCCTAAAATACATTCCGATGCACCAAATTTGGAGTAAATCGGGCCAACGGTTAAGAAATTAGGTCAACAAACAGTATTAGTTTACTTTCCCTTGTGAGTACATGATGTACTATGAGAGTATAGAACATGTATAATGTATAAAAGATTGATGTCCTTGAGCAAGCTCTATATTCAACCAACACTGAACACATTTAGAAATGTGTGTCTGTTTTTCGTAGAATGATCCCCCTAGTGACTAAAATATCAGCTATTAGAGGAAAACCCGAAATATACAAGATTTGTCTATTCAAGTTCAATCATTTGCAGCAAATTTAATCCAAATTTGGACTAAATCAGACCAACTGTTGAGAAAATATGGCTGAAAAACTTTTGGAGAAAATGCCCCAGGAATAGACTTTTGACCTTTTTCCAAAATCAATCCATAAAACAGCGTTTTTCGTGAAAAAGCTCATTGTGAGCAAAATATGAACTACTAGAATAAAATGTGATATATATATACTGGATAGATCTCTACGAGTCGATTCATAGCACCAAATCTGGACTAAATGAGACCAACAGTTGAAAAAATTATGGCTCCCCCTGGTGTTGGAAATATACAGCAAAACTTTCCCAAAATCAATCCAGTTCTTCCACTGAACTGTTAACACTCTTAGGTCTGTTTGGCTGTAAAATTTAAAAATGATCAATGACTCAGTTTTTGAGTCGTGTTAACACGAAGGATCTACGATGGACAAGCCGGCGGCGGAAACGTTTCCATTATACGCCCGACATTTTGGCGATATAATGAAATGGATTGTGTAATTTGGGCGCTGCAGTGAAACACAAATCCCGTCCTCTGGGGTCCGTCGACATGCCATCTATATGGAATTATTTTTAGGTAATTTAGAGTTGCATGAGACGATAAACACAACTGTGAACTATTTATTTTTCCCCTAGCACGTACGGATGAATGATTTATTTTGTTCAGAGTGTTTTACGGAGAAAACACCGCTGTTATGATCTACCGACATGCAAACTCTCCAAAAATAACAATGTTTTTTAATCCGACTGAGAAGGAATGTCAAGGCTTTTAGGAAAGCCTTGTCATCAGAATCAGCATGAAGGGCAGGACCCCCGAATACCCCGTCTGTTTTTGAGCTCGGATCTGTCTAAGTGACGTCTGGGCGATGCGACGCATTGCCTGACTGCGTCCATGTACCCGAGCTCCTCCGTGTTCCCCAGTCAGTCAAACAGACGGGGTTCTTTAGGTTAATGGCACAAATTCTTCTTCATATTTGCATGTCTAAGCCGCTCCATTATTTAGTGTGAACTCTGGTGTGCTCCACTAATCTTTAATGGCCTAACAGTCTCTGTAGCAGCAGTGGAGTGGAGATGGGCAGATGGGATGGCAGCAGCTGTCTGTTTATACAGGACACAGCATAATGAGGCCCACGCAGGCACCCAGAGAAACTGTACGCCTCGACAACAGCTTGGTGACAGATGTTGAGCAAGATCTCCGGGAGAAGCCTCGAAACCATAGGAGTGTGTGGATACACAGATGCATGAATGATTGAGACGCTGGCAAGGCCAGGGAGAAGAGCAGGACTGTCAATCTTTGGTGGCAGGGTGAGACGGGTGAAGGTGACCTGATGAATACACTAAACATATCAACTAACTAACTTTTTATTTTACTTTTCCTTCTAAGTAGATGACCGCTTTACCATCCGAACCACAGCCTCCCTCAACCATGTCAATGATGTTCTGCAGACATTGTGATGGTACATAACTCCGCCAAGGCCAAACAACCCAAGACAAATCCGCTGTGAAGCCCTAAATTAATTTTTTCTCCGAATAGTTCTGAAAATGTCAAAAAACACTCTAGTAATGAAAGAAAGTGGAAAAGCTTCAAGGATTATGAAAATCTGTTTAATAATGTTAGTGTTGTTCTGATGAACAACTAGACCTACGCTGTCGTCCTTCACAGCAAGGGCATATCCCCGAAGAGTCCCCGATCCCCTTTCGTTGTACCAGTAATCCCACTGATTGAACCCCTCAAACTAAAATCCTCCTTTCCGGAGGATTTTTAGTAAAAAGTGAGAGAACATGAATTATTAGATAAAAACATGGGGTAAATTATGATAGGAGTCGATGTATATGAACCAATTTCGGACACAATGAGATCAAACGGTTGATGTAACCCTCTGTAGCAGCTAGCGTCAGTTAGCATAGCATACTGAGAAGCAGTTGGTGAGAATACTAACGGGCCAGTGGTAGAAGCTGATCAGAATCTGAGGAGACAGGTGGACGTTCTGGAGTCTGCTATAGAAGAAGAGTGACTGATGAGCCTTAAAGTGGTTGATGGGCCAAGGGAGGTCTTCAGAGATCTGGAAGCCCAGAACCTTGGAGCAGGCTGAGACACACATCCTGTTGGGTATGCGTGTCCTGCCTTGGGTCATTCTGAAGTCCAAAATCATCTCTTTGCTCTCCCTGGTGTTAAGGTCTAGCTTCTATCGACACAAAAATACACCGAGTGATGACTCTCCTCCCTGTAGGCCTGTAAACTCATCCAGGGCTCCTCCTCTCAACCATGCAGCCAACCTTCATGCACTAAACTAGATGTTGTATCTCAGTTGTTCCAGAGAAGTGGATTGGCTAATGTTGGTCTTCTTATCGTTTCCCAGCTCTCATCCTATCTTTCATCTTCATTTACTTTTATTTTAGCCATCTCAGTTTGATCAGTCGGTCATTATCATGTTTTTCCTAAGTGTGACGTCTCAATAGATAAAACTGACATTCTTCCTCTTACTGTCAGATACAGCCGGAGGACAAAGGCTAATGTTGAGACTAAAAGCCTGCTGTTGACTATGAATCATCTTCTAGTGCACTTGCTGGTGATGTATGCCTCCCTGAGTGTCGGTTACTTGGAAATAGTAATATTTGTCTTTGTCATTGAGGACATGTTTGATTTGTGTGGCAATGTGTGTGTTATCGGTGAGTGGCCATGTGTGTGTCTGAGTCTTCATCCGGACAATCGTGCAAGATCAAGAGACAGATATCATCACACAGAATTGACATTTTTAGAAATATTCATCGGTATTTTTACTCCTATTTTCTTCAAGTTTTACCTTGAATATTTGAATACCGGTGAAAATGGTCATGTCTATAAAAGGGGATGCAGACGCTGTGAAAAGGCAAATATTTTATTAAATGATTTCTACAGAAAAACATGCATATCATTATATTTATTTTGTTCAAAATTAAAAAATCCTTAAAACGGCAAAGAAATGCTCCAGCTGGTGAGTGATGTCATAATATCTGGAGGATCTGTTTGTGTTCGACATCTGGCAAAACTTTCATATTAAAACTCCAAGGTAAACTAAAGTACACTGGAAAAATAGAGTTTATAAGAAACCGATTTTCCACCGTTAAAGTAGGATCTAGTCCTACGCTATCGGCCCGGACAGCAAGGGTACAACCCCGAAATATTTCCGATCCCCTGCGTTGTACAAGCAACCCCCCTGATAGAAACCCTTGAATTAAATCCAAAGTTTTGTCCGAAAATCAGTGATTTTCATTAAAAAAAAAAGAATGTCCCCTTGTGAGAAAAATATGAATCATTAGGGTAAAATATGAGATACATAATAAATCTCCTTGAGTCGATTCATATGCACCAAGTTAAGATGAAATAGACCCAACAGCTAGGAAGTTATGTCCAAAAAATTGTGTTTTTGGAAAAAGCTCCCCCTAGTGGGTAAAATATTACTAAAAAAAACATGATCTATAGGTGAGATTGATCTCCTTGACTCCATTAATATGCACCAACTTTGGACTTAATCGGATCAACTGTTAAAAAATGTATTGCAGGACAATTTTGGAGATAAAGCTCCCCCTAGTGTTAGAAATTTACAACCGGCCAAATCCCAAAATCACTCCAGCTCTTCCTCTCACTAAGGTGCATGTGGGTATAAAGTTATTTCAACAGTATTTATTAACAGTAAAATATTAACTGTTGGATTATAATATTGATAAAATATGATTTGAACAAAATAGATCTCCTTGAATATATGAACAGAATTTGGACTAAATCAAATCAATGGTTGAAAAGTTAAGGCCCAAGAACTTTTGGAAGTAAAGCTCCTCCAAGCATCAGAAATATACTAATGAACTTTCCCAAAATCAATTCAGTTTCTCCTCTCAATAAGGTCTACGGTGGAATTAACAGCAACAACAGTTGTTTTCGTGAAAATCTCCCCCTTCTGAGTAAAATATGAACTACTAGAGTAAGACACTACATATACAAGATAAACCTTCTGTAGTCGATTCAAAAGCCTCACATTTGGACTAAATCGGACCAACGGGTGAGAATGTATGGCCCCCAAACTTTACGAGACAAAGCTCCCCCTAGAGTTGAAAATAAACAACCAATCTTGCCCAAAATCAATCCAGTTCCTCCTCACACTGAGGTCTATGTGGGTATAAGATTTGAATATGATCCATGAAATTGTTTATTAGTTACTGTGTTAAAACAGACAATCTGACACGGATTCCATAATATCCCCGATATAAAAACTATAATGCCAAATGCATCATGTTTCATGCAAACGTTTTTGAAACCTCTAAATCATCGGCGAGGTGTTTTTTTTTCCTCTTACACCTGATACCTGCAGGGCACAGGTGATCCATCAGGGAATAGAAGGAACATGGATTGATGATGCCAACAGAAGTACTAAAACAGAATAATTTCCTCACCCAGCTGTTTCGCTGGTTTTTTTTTTTGATTGTCATTATCCAAAGATTTCTTTCCGGAAGCATTAAAAACATGAAGTCATATCAGTTTCTCTTCTCATAAATACACTTAAAAGTGTAGAGTGTATGTTTGATTTGATCTTTTCAGTCTTTACTCTGCTAATACAGAACACACTCCATTGGCTTCTTCTGTCAGCAGTTTTTCTTTGTACAGATAACAAATCATCTTGTTTAAACACTATCTCGTTTTATATTTAATCTGCCTTGTTTTAGTTCATTCGAGTTTTAGGGAGGCACCACTGTCTGGCTCTGAGATCCGACTTCTGGGAGGGGGCATATATAATAAAGTCCAAACAGTAGTTCCAGCAAAAGCCTTGCAGGTCCATTGAATGACAGGAAATGTGGACAAAATGAGCCGTCATTGGATTTAAGCTTCCACAGCACCTCTGATGATATTTTGCCAAATCAAATCTTTTCTGCATTCACATGCATGAAATGTTTATTTCAGCTTTTTCTTTAAAAACCCAGAGCTTCAGCAGCAACAGCCTTCAGTGCTGCTGGTGTGTTCGATATTTCACTCTGAGTGGAAAACGGGAGATATATGATACTGTCTAGACGCCGATATAGATAAACACAATGATTTTAGTAACCCAGCATCTTAAAGGAAAATATTAGGACATATTCCCTATGAATATATGGATGACTGTATCTATTTTCTCATGAATTATTCTCAGAAATTCTGAAGACTTTTTGACAAAATTGAAAAAATCGGATCTTTAGCGGTGGGAGATTGAGCATCAGCTGAAACTTAATTTGATATAACTCACAGACGATGTCTCTAAACTTGACGATGTTTGGACCAAAGAGAGAGAATGTGTTATAGTGTGGCTCAGTGGCGGCCGGTCCATTTTTCACCCAGGCCTTCATAGGTTTCCTACCTGAATCAATCCACCTCTTCATAATTCTTAATTATGGCGCCACGGCTACAGAAACCATCCGTATTTTAAAGAAATGCTGTATAACAAGGCGCTGAATCACAGACGGATATCTCATGTAGTAAGAATGAACGCCATTATTAAAGCAAGAAACCTATTTAAAACAATTCAACAAGTTTCCTTTCGCTGCAGCCACACGCATAACATGTAGCAGAAGCATCATTTGACCTAAACCAAAATTCATTACTCTCACCAAAATTTAATTATTTGAACTCAAATTCCATCCTCCTTTCTTTCCTAGAGAAGAGTTAAATCACTTCGATTCGATTTCAATTCCAACAGTAAGTGCTTTTCCATCGCCATGGAGGCTGATGATGAAAGTCGAGTCCGTCCAGTCTTATTTCTGGCATAAGTTTGAATTCGCTTTAGGGCTAAGGATGTCTAAGGGATAGTCACCGCCAAACATGCTAATGTGTAGAGCCGTGGTTTTGCTCGCTCTTACTCTCTCTGGCCATCCAATCAAAGGCCGGTGTCGCCAACTCGAAATCTGATTGGTTGAACGACAGTTAGATTTTATGCCTTTTATTTTAAGTTAACATGTGTTAATTTCTAGTCTGCTTGACCACTCAAAGCGCTTTTACAACACGAGTCAGCATTCACCCATTCACACAAACATTCATACAGTGACGATAGAGGCTGCCATGAAGGCGCCGCATGATCATCAGGAGCAGTAACCATTCACGCCGTCATTCACACCAATGGAACAGCCAATGGGAGCAACCTCGGGTTCAGTATCCTGCTCAAGAACACCTGGACATTTGGACCGCAAAGGCCAGGGATCGAACCAATGACCTTCAGATAAGTGGACAACCGACCTACCTACTGAGCCGCCATCGCCCCCATGGCAACACAGGAAGATGGAGGAAATACGATTGGATAAGACTATTGGGAATAATTTAATACATATTTATGAAAAAAATAAATGAAAAGGTGAGCCAGTGTTTCTGATAGGGAAAGATGTATTCAGCAATACAAACCACAGACCGGAAGGAGGGAAGGAAGGAAGGAAGGCAGAACCGTGTGTGGGTGGAAGGCAGACGACAAAGAAGTTGAACACTTATCATGACGTACAAACGGACCGAGATGGAGGCAGAAAGCAGATGATGGTAGGAGGAGGCGGAGGAACTCACGCTCTTTTTTTTAAACTCGGCCCAAAATTTCTGTTGCATGAACAGCTGCAGGTATTTATTTTGCAGAGTCTGTTTTTCTAGTCTTCAAAGTAGTTCTGAAGACATTAATTGGGCTTACATGGACCCTTTTCTTGAAAATGAAATCATTCTGAAAAAAAATATTCATGTCATTCCTGTATTCCTGTAATCCATCGCAGTGTAGAACAACTCAAACGCAAGTAATCTACTGACTAGGTTGAATAGAATTATCCTCATTTGATCTCCAACTTTTTCTTTCAATTTTTTATGTGTAATCTCAAATTTATTAACCAAGAAAAAGTCTCAATGAGTCATCAGAAATATGCGAATGCATCGGCAAAAGCATACTAACAACAAATGATTAAGGATTATATAAAAATTATTATTCATCCTTATTTACGACAGATCATCCACATCAGGGGTCGGGTCCAGTCTCTTTGTGTCGATCAGAACACCTAAGGCAAGATGTGCCTCCGTTCAAACCATTCATGGTTCTGAGTGCATCTATTGAGAGTTACTTCCTCTGAGTCATTTTCCAACTCCTTCTACAGCAGCCGAAGTTTAGAGACAGACGGTAGGAGTCAGTCTTTCAGCAGTCTTTTTCAAGCTAGTTCTACAATTGTCCCCGATAACAAGGTAATGTCCCCAAAAAGTCCCCACTCCACTGTGTTGTGCACGGGCCCGCCCCCCCCCATAAGCAGAATTAGGGCTTGCTTAGGGCATCATGGTCGAGGGGGACGCATGCAGAGCGAACCCAAGACACATAACGCAACACTCGTCTGAGGGCGAGCGAGCTAGAAAGAGAGAGAGAGAGGGACAGAGCGAGACATTGACAGAGGTGCAGAAATTCACATGCAGGTATGCTGAAATAAAAGTCTAAAAGTCAAATTATTTACATACTTTACCTCAAGTTCATCACAGCACTAGATAGAGAGACAAGGAGAGTCTCTGCCTCAACTTGTTCCGGATATTCATTCATTCATTCTTTAACTGATAATACTGGACATCATGAAGCTGGAAATGCTAAGTTATGGCTACATTATTGTTGGTAAAAAGAAAAACAAGTTCCAAACAATGAAAAAAATATGAACAATTAGATGAAAACATGACATATACAACATAAATCTCCTCGTGTCGATTCATCCGCACAAAATATGGACTAAATCGGACCAACGGTTGAGGAATTATGATGACTGTTGGAGATAAAGCTCCCGCTAGGGTCGGTGATGCACACACCACCTTTCCCAAAATTAATAATAATAATAATAATACATTTAATTTATAATGCACTTTACATTTGGATCAAATCTCAAAGTGCTACAAAGCAAAAGCAGATAAAAGCATCAATAAAAAATAAAATAATAACTATATAA